>JAADXX010000699.1:0-15027 GCA_023338025.1 Phytopythium oedochilum
ACGCAGAATCGTGGTGCGCTTCGACTTCTGCGCGTCGACATTGAGCGAGCCGTAGAACGCGTCCATGGTGGCCTTCATCCCGTGGTCGTCGAGGAACGCCACGACCGCGAGCTTCTTGTCGACCACCTCGTTGACGAGCTTGTATTGCGGCTCATGGCGGCCAACGCCACCAAGGTTGGGCCGTCCGATCGGAGGTGGGCGGTCCATCGTCGAATGGAAGGCAAACGAGTGGCGTTCGTCGATCCTAAAATACCGGTATATACCGATATGCTGGTAATTTTTCACACTGTGTCACTCAACATGCGATTTTCAGCGTTTCGAATTGTAGAGCGACACAGCAGCTTAAGCGACACACCCACATTGGCCAATCAGAAGCTACATGCGAAATACGGTAAGACTTTCCTGCCAAAATTCGTGTGGGACACATTTAAATGCGGCACTTGACACACGTTTGAAAAAAAAACATGTGTCAATTCAAAATTGAATGGATTATTTTGCTATAAAAACAGTTGAAATGTACAGTTGTCAACTATAGAAAGTTATCGAGTTTTCAGTATTACCTTATTTGCAAATCAATTACAAAAGAATGTTCTCACGTGCTTTTTGTATACTATTGTTATGAATCGTGAAAAACTTCAAATATAGTCGCACGACTATTTTACACAATTCAGGATGGGAGGTAAATATTATTGTTTGAAATGTAGATGGCTTGCAAAAACCAATGTATGAAATACGCATTGAAGTGGTCCACATATTCGAAAACTTGTACTAGGTACACTGTGCCGTTTGTTGCGGAACACTGTCCCAAAGAATCCCTGGACGCGACGCGTCCAACCAAGGCGCGCGGGTGGGCGGGACGTGGCCGCGGCGTGTTCTCCACCAACGAACCATTCTCTCTTTTTTTCTCTCTTCTAAAAAAAAGAAATAAAAAAGTAAAAAAAAAAGTTACCCCCGCACCAACGACAGGTAAGGCAACATGGGCGGTTGGCGGCGGCAGCGGACGCGCGTGAAGGGGGCGGGCGCGCGTGGAGCGTCAAGGGGGGCGAGGGCTACACCGGCGGGTCTCCTCCCTCCCTCTCAGCGTTGCCTTGCGCCTGCGGGAGCGGACGGGGGGAGGGACGTCACCAGCGGCCGGCGCAGCGCACGACCAAGGATCCGGCCTTTCTCGTCATGCGCGGCGCCCTTCCCTCCTCTCCTCGTCCGCCCCTGCGCGTCCCCTGCCGCGTCTGCGGGCGTCCGCGCTCGCGCACGTCGTCGTATGCGCATGGCTGACGCTAGTGCTCTCTGTCTGTCTCTCTGTGTGTGTGTGTGTGGCGCTGCAGCATGGCGAACTCGGCGACCTCCCCCTCCAGCTCCCCGGCGGCCCCTGCGGCCGCGGCCTCCACGCCGGCGGCGGCGCAGTCGTTCCACACTGCGTCGCTGTACGTGGGCGACATCCACCCGGAGGTGACGGAGGCGCTGCTGTTCGAGATCTTCAACGCCGTGGGCCCGGTGGCGTCGATCCGCGTGTGCCGCGACGCGGTGACGCGCCGCTCGCTCGGCTACGCGTACGTGAACTTCCACAACGTGGCGGACGCGGAGCGCGCGCTGGACACGATGAACTTCACGAGCATCAAGGGCGTCCCGTGCCGCATCATGTGGTCGCAGCGCGACCCGTCGCTGCGCAAGTCGGGCGTCGGCAACATCTTCGTCAAGAACCTGGACACGTCGATCGACAACAAGGCGCTGTACGACACGTTCTCGCTGTTCGGCAACATTTTGTCGTGCAAGGTGGCCATCGACCACAACACGGGCGCCTCCAAGGGCTACGGCTACGTGCACTACGAGACGGCCGAGGCCGCGACGGAGGCCATCGCCAAGATCAACGGCATGCTCATCGCCGGCCAGGAGGTGTTCGTCGGCGAGTTCCAGAAGCGCCAGGACCGCCCGGACATCGACGAGTGGACCAACTGCTACGTCAAGAACATCCCCACGCAGTGGTCGGACGACGACATGCGCAAGGAGTTCGAGGTCTACGGCCGCGTGCTCAGCTCGGTCGTGATGAAGGACTCGGCCACGGGCCTCAGCCGCGGTTTCGGCTTCGTCAACTTTGAGGACTCGGACGGCGCGCACAAGGCCGTCGACGCGCTCAACGGCAAGAAGGTGCCCGGCCCGGACGGCGCCGACGTCGAGATGTACGTCGGCAAGGCCCAGAAGCGCTCGGAGCGCGAGCGCGAGCTGCGCAACAAGTTCGAGCAGCTCAAGCTCGAGCGCATCAACAAGTACCAGGGCGTCAACCTGTACGTGAAGAACCTGGACGACCAGCTGTCGGACGACGAGCTGCGCGAGGCCTTCGCGGCCTACGGCACGATCACGTCGTCGCGCGTCATGCGCGACCAGGCCGGCAACTCGCGCGGCTTTGGCTTTGTCTGCTTCTCGACGCCGGACGAGGCCAACAAGTCGGTCGCCGAGATGAACGGCAAGCTCATCTCGGGCAAGCCCGTGTACGTGGCGCTCGCGCAGCGCAAGGAGGTGCGTCGCGCCCAGCTCGAGGCCCAGCACGCGCAGCAGCGCGCGGGCATGGTCGTCGGCCGCGGCATCGCCATCGGCCAGCCGCCCATGTACGGCGCCGCCCCCATGTTCTACGCGCAGCCGAACCAGCTGCCGCCCCAGGCGCGCCAGGGCTTTGTGTACCCGCAGCAGATGCTCCCGCGCGGCGTGCAGCGCCCGATCCCGTACGGCGCTCGCGTGCCCGGCGCTCCGGCCCCGGGCCCGGGCTACCCGATGCCCGGCTACGGCATGCCGATGCAGCAGCAGCGCGGCCAGCCGCGCCGCGGCCGCCAGGGCCCCGGCGGCCCGGCCGGCCCGCAGGGCGCCCCGCAGAACCGCCGTAACTTCAAGTACACGGCCAACGCCCGCAACCACCCGCGCGACATGGTCCCGGGCGCCGTGATGCCGCCGGCCGCGCCGGTGCAGATGGCCGGCGTGCCGCAGCTCGAGCCGCTGACGTCGGCGGCGCTCGCGGCCGCGTCGCCCGAGATCCAGAAGAACATGATCGGCGAGCGCCTGTACCCGCTCATCCACCGCCAGCAGCCCGAGCTGGCCGGCAAGATCACGGGCATGCTGCTCGAGATGGACAACGGCGAGCTGCTGCACCTGCTCGAGAGCCCGGAGGCGCTGGAGGCCAAGATCCAGGAGGCCATCCAGGTGCTCGAGGCCGCCCAGCAGGGCTAGGCGCTCGGTGGCGACCGTGCGTGCGCGCGTGGCCGTGGAAGTTGGTGCGTGGTGGACCTGTGGAGGGGAGGCGGGCGTGATGGCGCGGAGAGGTTCGCGCCTCGCGCTCGCCGGCCGCGGTGGCGTTGGGGAGTAGAGAGAATGAGAGCGAGAGTGTGTGGGGGGGAGGAGAGGGAGGATCGGCGAGCGCTGCCGGCTTTTTTTGTCCGTGCTGGTTGGGTTGAAGCTTTTTAACGAGATCAACACGGGGAAGAGAGATGAGAATACAAGCCGAGCAGTGCGCCGCCGGGGTCCTGGGACGCGGAGAGGTAGATCGCGAGGGCGATCCGGTTTTTATATAATCTACTCGCGCTATCATCGATCGCTTGGCTGCGTTTGCATACATTAGCTGCTGTATAATGTCTCTGGGCGTCGGTGACGAGTCCAATCCAGAGCATGGCGATCCGAAGGGCGACGGCAACTTGACCTGGTTGACGTTGAAGTGCGTAGCGTATCACCTATGCGCAACAACCTTCCTTCTCCAATACCATTCAATATATACTATATCAAAGGATATCCGATCTAGTAAGCGACTTCTTGACCACCATACTCGGCTAAGTGCGAACCAGCCGCCCACCCCACACTCTCAAAGCGACTGGAACGCCGACGCCTAATTTGCGTAGAGCCACGAACCTGACCGCTCCGATGGCGTCGCTGCTCCGCTCGCCCGCCTCGCGCGCCGCGGCCGCGCTGCTGGCCCGCCGCGCCGCCTCCGCCTCCGCCTCCGCCAGGCCGTCGGCCGTCCGCGTCGGCGCGTTCCAGCAGCCGGCGCGCGCCATGAGCGTGTTCCAGAGCCTGCGCGACACGGTCACGACCAAGCTCGAGGAGCGCAACCAGAACAAGGCCCGTGCGTGCCACACAGATAGAAGATGGCGGGCGCTCGTTGTGTCGGCGCGCGTACGGTACTCACGTGTCAGTGTGTCGGCGCAGAGGACGCGTACCGTGATCAGGTGAACGACCTCGCGTACAGCGCCAAGTTCGACCTGGACGACTTCTACAAGCAGCTCAAGGTGCGTCGCTGGGTTGCTGGCAGCGCACAGAGCGCCGAGAGGACTGACCGCTCGCCTAATACCGCCGCTCCATCTCTTCACGGTAGAAAAACGCCGACGCGAGCGGCGTGAACGGCTGGAAGTCCATGATCCCCGGCGTGTCCGACATGGTAATCGCTCTCCAAGTGCCGAGTGATCATGGAATCCGCGTCTCTGAAGGATGGACGATGCGTTTGTGCTGTATCTACAGACGGCTGTGCAGCAGCTCAAGACGTTTATGGCCATCCTGGACGTCGTCGAGGTGCGAAAGCGACGGACTCACTACCACAAGCACGGACCTTGAGGTTGCCTCACGCTCCTTTGCTTTTCGCCTTGACAGCCCGAGTACCGCGCGAGCCCTCGGCTGATCACCGGCAAGGCCAAGCGTCTGATCGTCGAGAAGTCGGGCCACGTACGTCTCGCCCTCGGCTCTTTGCTACCCGACGCTAACGATGCCTAACGCTGCTGCGACTGACCTGCTGGCCCAGTCGGCCGAGGAACTCAACGTGATGATGCGCAACTACGAGCAGATGAGCGCGCTGCGCGCGTGGCTCGTCAAGCGCGTGGAGCGCGGGCTGCCGCTCCCCGAGAGCATGGAGGAGACCACGGAGCTCGTGCGCGTGGACCCGACGGGCTTCCCGGCCAAGAAGTTCCGGTGCGTCCCGTGCTTCCAGCTTGAGCGTTGCTACGCAGCTGCGGGCGCTCTAACGACTCAATGGTGCGCATGTGCAGGGCCAAGCAGCGCCGGTACTAGAGCCACCGTGTCTGCGCCGCCGCATGAGCAGAGCTTGCAGCCCCGAGTCTCGGCACCCGATCGACTAGGCGGTCGGTACCAACTGAGGCTCCACCTAGGCAATGCAAAGTGATCCTTTCCCAGTCGGTGTTGGCAGGTCCATTACACTTGAGCAGCAGCAGCAGAGAGAGAGAGAGAGAGAGAGAGAGAGCTTTGCGTACTGCTCTCGCTACGGAAGTCAGCGACAAGGAGCACAAGGTGCTTGGTGGTCATGTCCTGCGACAGGCTCATACTCGTCCATTGACAGTCAGTAAGAGTGACATTGATGTCCAAAATAGTGACATCTTGTCATTTGGTCTCCTTTTCATCCAATCGGATTCGGTACAACAGAATAGTAACTACATTTTAGCCAATCCTGTACGAGAACTGCTCGTTTGCGCAACAGATCCTCCGTGATAAGCCTAACGTCACAGCGCGTCATGAGGACGTCGCCAATACTCCCCAATTCGCCGCCGGCCGCCGCCATGCAGAGCTCGGACCAGCAGACGCCCGTCAAGCTCGACGACTTCCGCAATGTGCTCATCCGGCAGGAGGAGACCATCATCTTCGCGCTGATCGAGCGCGCGCAGTTTCCTCTCAACCCCGAGGTGTACGAGAAGAACAGGTGACGTCTCGGCCAGCCGAATGTTGCTCGTATCCCATAGAGTAGGGAGGAGGAGGAAGGGCGTCGTACTCACATGAGCGCTTGTGGCCGGCCGCAGCTCCAGCGCGGCCTTCGGCGGGCTCAAGGGCAAGTACGACGGCTTTGACGGCAGCCTGCTGGTGCGCGCGTATGTCCTGGCTCGCCCACTACACGGGTAGGGACACTTACGCTGACTGACTGGCGCGCAGGACTTTATGCTGCTCGAGACGGAGAAGCTGCACGCGCTCATGCGGCGCTACACGGCGGCAGACGAGAATGCCTTCTTCCCCGAGCTGCTGCCCGAGCCGATCCTGCCGACGTTGCACTACCCGCGCGTGCTGCACCCGAACCGGATCAACATCAACGACCAGATCACGAGCGTGTACCTCGACAAGATCCTGCCGGGGCTCACTTCGCCCACGAGCGACGCCTCCGCCGTGCGTCGCTCGCTGCTCGCGTCTCCATGGGGGGTCTGGAGGCTCCACAAGCGTCGTGATTTGACGCTGTGTGTGTGTGTTTGTGTGCAGTACGGGTCGACGGCGACGGCCGACATCGCCGTGCTCCAGGCGCTGAGCAAGCGCATCCACTTCGGCAAGTTCATCGCCGAGGCCAAGTTCCAGGCCGAGACGGAGCGCTACACGGCGCTCATCCGCGCGAACGACGCGGCCGGCATCATGGACGCGCTCACCAACATGGCGGTCGAGCACGTGGGTTCGCTGCCCTTGGCATCGTCCGCTCCCCATACTCAACACTCACGCGCATCTCTCTCTCTCTCGCTGGATGTTGCGGTCGAGCAGAAGGTGCTGGAGCGCGTCAAGCTCAAGGCGTCGACGTACGGCCAGGACATCGCCGACACGTCGGCGGCGGCGCTGCCATCCCCCAAGCAGAGCCAGCTGCACCTCAAGGTGGACCCACAGCTCATCTCGGACCTGTACCGCGACTTCGTCATGCCGCTGACCAAGGAGGTGCAGGTCGCGTACCTGCTGCAGCGCGTGGCGCACCCCGCCATCTCGGTCGCCGGCGCCTCGGGCTCCTTCTGCTGGCAGGCCGCGCTCGCGCACTTCGGCGGCGAGCACCTCGCGAGCGAGTTCTTCGTGCCGGCCGAGTCGATCGGCAAGGCGTTCAACGACGTGGCCGCCAACCGCACGGCCTACGCGGTCGTGCCCATCGAGGACTCCAAGCTCGGCATGGTCAAGGAGACGCAGGCGCAGCTGCTGCGCTCGACCCTCAAGGTCTCGGCCGAGATCGTCATGCCGCGCAGCTTCGTGTTCGCGGCGCGCGACTCAAGCGCGGCCAAGGCCGCCGGCGAGCTGACCGCGGTGTTCGTGCCTGCCGACGCGGAGGCGCGGCTGCTCAACTACGTCGAGCTGACGTGGCCGACTGCCAAGGTCGTCACGGTCTCCAACGTGGCGGAAGCGGCCGAACGCGCGTCCGCCGAGTCGTCCGCGACTACAATCGCGGTCACGACGGTGAGCGCGGCGTCGGCGTACGGGCTCAAGGTGCTCGACGCCGCCACGGCTGCCGGCGCGGGCTCGGACGCCAAGAACGCGTCCTTCATCCGCTTCGCAGTGCTGTCGAAGGGGTGTCCGGCGTCTACGGGCGACGACAAGTCGTGCTGGAGCATGGCCATCAAGCACGAGGTCGGCTCGTTGCTCAACGCGCTCGAGGTGTGGAAGCGCCACGGCGTCAACCTCACGTGCCTCGAGTCCATCTACCGCCAGGAGCAGGGCGGCTACGACTTCTTCGTCGAGACGGTCGGCCACGTGGACGACGCCAATGTGCGCGCAGCCGTCGAGCAGCTGGGGGAGAGCGTGTGCACCGTGCAGCACCTCGGGTCGTTCCCCTCCGCCAAGCGCCAGACCCTGAGCTAGGCTGCGGCGTCTTTGGTCAAGCAGCTGATGGGTTGGTTAGTTCCGTGCCATGCAGCACGTCCTGGGATCAGTCAATGCTGCGCAAAGCGGCGCTTCTCCAGCCGTTCTGGATATGCTGATCGTGTTTTCGTGCGCATGACCGCGTTCCATCACCAACAAGAGGCGCTCACCATCGCGAGGACCGGCGGTCCGAGTCGTCCAGGTCCACGTACTCGGCGTCGATCACCGTCTTGCGCTTGTTGCGCGGTGACGCGTCCCGCAGCAGGTCAATGACTTGGCCCGTCCGGTCGTTGCGGTCTGTCGCGGCACATGGGATCGCAAGCCAGTCAGTCAGTCAAGCCGACGAGTACACGTCCATTGCTGATCCAGCAGCGCACGAACACTTGAGCTCTTGGATGTGGAGCGAGTCTCCGCTTCCGATCGAGGCCTTGACCGTCACGAAGGCGCCGCCGTAGGACGCACCGACTACCGGGAACACGGCTTCGACGCGTCCAACGCCATTGACACCTGCTCAACACCGGCCATTCGAGAGTTAGGCGCTTCTTGCCATCACGTCAAAGCGGCAGCATGCAGTAGAGAGCGACCCACTCGACTCTATCCACTGCTGCGGCGTCGACACGTTCACGTCGTCGCCCATGTCGGCCACGACGCGCTGGTTCGCCTGCAGCTGCTCGTTGACGCGGCGCCGCAGCTCACCCGCGCGCTGCATGGAGCTCTGCATGGCGCTGCCCACGAGCGAGAAGACCGTCTTGACCAGGCCTCGGACCACGAGCGGCAGGCCCTGCACGAGCGCGTCGAGGTCGCTGGACGGCGAGTCGGCGCGCTGCCGAGCCGCGCCAGCGTCCCGACGGAACATGTCCCGGATGCGGTCCACGCTCGCGCTGACGTCGCCGAGCGGGTCACTCGAGGAGCGGAAGCCCGAGCGGTACGGGCGCACGAACTTCTGGTAGAGCGAGTACACGCCGTAGGCGGCCGCGCACGGGATGATCATGCTGAACGCGACTGCGATAAGGCCGACAAGACACGAGCAGTAGTCAGTCAGTCGGCGTCCTAGGACGCGGAGGCATTATCCGCTAGGCGGAGCAGCATGAAGACGTACAGGAGGCTGAGAAGATGACCGCGCCCGCGCCGAGAGCGAACAGCGCGCCGGTCTTGACGGGAGTGAGCCAGTCATTGCGACGCCACGGGTCGCGGCCCCAGCCGCCGCTGTATAAGCGCGTTAACTGCGCGTTCGCCTGGCCCAGCGACGGCCGGAGACGCAGCGACACGGGCGACAGCAGCAGCGGAGATGATAAGCCGTAGACTACGCCGTGTGGACGCCGAGCAGCCGCCATTTGGCGCGTACAAGGCGGCGGAGCAAGCGCGTTCGCTACCGGACGGTTGGCGTCGCAGGACACTCTGGCGCGCGGGAGCGAGGAGACGAGCCGCTGGAACGCCGCCTGCGAGGCAAAGACGCTCCCGAGTGATCCGTGGGCGAGGTGGGCGGCTGCGCGGCGCCGCGCGGACAGCGGGGACGCGCGCAGACCCGCGAGCATCTCGGCTCTGCTGGCGGAGGATCAGGAAATGCCGAATTGCGCTTTGCAGTTCCAGAAGACAGGATATGTCACAAACCCAGAAGAGTGACTTCGAATGCTGGTCACATTACTGTCATTCCTATTAATCGTCAAATTGACATGATCAATGAAGGGATATGCCATATAATAGGGACTTTTATAAGGCTACTACATTGAATAGGTGATGAACTACTACATGCTCGAGAAAAGGATATTCTATACCATAGGTAGCTCGCGCTATTTTTGTTCTCCCAGGTTGACGCCGAGATATTCCCGACTCGAGCTTCAAGCTGCACGCGCGCCGCCGCGCACTTGCTCGGCCGCTGTAGCCGGCCCACGGGCAGCCCACAGAGAGCCAAACGCCCGTAGGAAGCCTGACTGCCGGATGGAGTGGGTGTTCGGGCCTGCGAGCGCGCAGCAGCGCGCGAAGGACGAGGCGGAGCTCGAGAACGCCGAGGCCAACGTGCAGCGCGTCGTGTGGGCCGCGGCCGGGCTCTTCGTGGCCACGTCCGTGGTCGCGTCCGTGACGCTCATCCGCGGCCACCTGCGCCACTTCACGCAGCCCATCGTGCAGAGCAAGGTGCGGCTGCTTCGCTTTCATAGTGCGCGCGTGTGTCTGTCTCCTCGTGTCACCCACGCAACCTCACTCATGAGAGCTGGCAGATCATCGGCATCTTGTGGATGGTGCCCATCTACGCCACGGACTCTTGGCTGTCGCTGCGCTTCAAGGTTGGTCAAGGCGCTCCACCCCTCTCCGCTTCCGCTGCACGTACGCATGCATCGCTAGTAGCACGCGCGCCTAACTCCGTGGAGCCTTCAGGACGCGGCGCTGTACCTGGACCTGATGCGCGACTCGTACGAGGGCTACGTCATCTACCTCTTCCTCGCGCTCATGATCGCGTACCTGGGCAACGGCAGCAACGAAAAGGTGCTCGAGGTGCTGCGCTCGCTGCCGGACCTGCCGCACCCGTGGCCCTTGTCGCGCTGGTGCGCGCCGATCCCCATGGGCCCCAAGTTCCTGCGCGACTGCAAGATGGCCACCATGCAGTTCGTGGTGCTCAAGCCGCTCATGGCGCTGCTGGCCATCGTGCTGCAGGTCGGCGGCAGGTACGACCAGGGCAACTTCAGCGTGGCCAAGGGCTACCTGTACATCAGCCTCGTGCTCAACGCGTCCATCACGTACGCCTTCTACTACCTCGTGCTCTTCTACCTGGCGCTCGGCGGCCACCTGCGCGCGTACAACCCGGTGCCCAAGTTCCTTTGCATCAAGGCCGTGCTCTTCCTCTCCTTCTGGCAGAGCGTCGTGCTCGCCTTCCTCTCGCGCTTCCAGATCCTGCACGAGATCGGCTCCTGGAGCGTCGAGAACGTGCAGACGGGCATCCAGAACCTGCTCATCTGCGTCGAGATGTGCTTCGTCGCGCTCGCGCACTACCGCGCCTTCCCGTACGCGCCGTACGAGCACGGGGACCCGTCGCTGCGCACGGGCATCCTGTCGGACCACCTCGCCATCGAAGACGCCATGCGCGACTTCAATGAGGTCATGCCCGTGGTGCTGCCGACGCAGTTCAAGCCCGCGGCGTCCATCTTCAAGGCCAAGAGGGGCGCCGCGGTGGCGTTCGCCGCCGTCAGTCCGGCCGGCAACGGCGACCTGTTCGCGCCCGAGAACGTCCGGCTGCTGAGCGCCGACCAACTGGAGAACCAGGCCAAACCTGGCAGCGACCCGGCCGACGTCGCTCGCGGCTGGACGCTCTGAGGCTCGAAGGATGATGGCTCGGACGAGTTGGCAGCGAGCTGTAGGGCGTGCAGCGTTTCCCCAATAATCTATACTACTTGAAGTATTAGCGGAGCGTGCACGACCTCGACTGGAGTGGGTGGAAGACGCGTAGGCTGTCAAAAACGGACGGACAGACAGCCGTGTTAGCCTCAGTGGTAGGGTTTGCAGCAGCGCGGTGCCAGCCCTGGAGACACCCGCCGACAAAAGGGATTGCGGCAGGACGCGCATCAGTCCTTCTGGATGTGGAAGTTGCGCAGGTCCTCCTGGCCCGTGAGCTTCAGGCCCTTCTCGTTCGCGAGGTGCAACATGCAGATGAAGTAGAACGAGACCGACACGTTGGACGGGACCTGGGCAAGGAGCACATGGAAGGCGTATACGGCGCGTTAGTGAGTGAGGCCCATCAGCCACGACATCCCGACAGAGCGAGCTCACCTTGGTGGACACACTCTCGACAACGCTCTCGAACGAGGTGTCCAGCGCCACGGCTGCTTTTGAGTCCTCCGCTGGTTCCGTCTCCGCGCGCAAACGCTTCCCACTCTCGTTCTTCTCGACTGCTGCCGTCTTCCCGGCAGGATCGGCAGGCATCGCAGCAGCAGCAGCGTCTGGGTCGAGGTGGTCCCAGATACTCGTCTTCAGCTTCTTGACGTCCACGCGCTTGGCGACGCGCTCGTAGTGCACGTCAATCTTCTCGACAACTCGCTGGGCCGCCACAAGTCCGTCCGTCGAGTACGTGACTTCTTCGGCGTGGTTGACACCGACCGCGCCATCGTTGTCGTAGTCGTATCCACCGTCGAACCCGCCAATATCTTCACCAAAGCCGCCTCCATACGACAGGTCCCCATCGTCTGTGCTAGCGTCGGCACGCCCCGCTGTAACACTAAAGTCGTTCTTGGCTGCATTTTCCGCCGCCGGCCGCTTGAAGTACTTCAGTTTTGGCTTGAGGAAGCGCTGGAAGAACAGACCGATCTCGATGTGTGTGTCCACGGGAAGTACGAACTCCGCCGCCTTCGTCGCCTGCCGCGCTACGAGCGCCTTCGACATCACAAGCGACTTAGCTGAGCTCGGCGGCTTGAACAGTGTGTCGAAGTCGGGTCGGTCCGCGAAAAAGTCGATGAGGACGGTCTTCTTGTCGATGCCGCCGGGCTTCTTCGCGTGATCGATCGCCTCCGCCTTGACGTCTGCCACGCCTTCCTCGCCCTCGACGCCGCCTGACTCAGCAGTAGCAGGGTCCTTCTCCAGCTTTTCGGCGTGAGCCTTCGCCTGGAACTTGCGCATTGCAGGGAACTTCCAGTGCACAGGCCCGGCCCAGTTCCGGAGCATCTTCACGTCAAAGTATGAGTAGTCGTTGATGCCGTCGAGATCGTCGCCCACTTCGTCCGCCAGTGATGCAGAGCGAACCATGGCCGACTCGATCATCTCCGACAGCACATTCGCCTCCTGGCTTCGCGATGAATCCGCTCGTGAGCGGAAGAAATCGGATGCTGTGGCAGTTGTGGCCGGCTCCTCCACAGCTGCATCCTCGTCACCAGTCTCAACACTATCCTGTCCGTCTTCTTCTAGGGTCGCCGGTTGCGATGCATCGACTGTACCAGCATCAGTGTCCATGTCGGCACTGTTACCATCTTCCGTCTCTGTGCGACTATCGACCTCTTCGACGCTCGTAGCAGGTTCGCCGCCCTCGTCGTCGACATCGTTAGACTCGAAGAAGTCCATGGCCGTGTCATTGTCCCCCTCCGCGTCGCTGTTGTCTTCGGCAGCATCTTCCATTATACCAGCGAGGTTCATTGCGATCTTGTCCGCATCCTCTGTCGGCTGGCGTCTCCCCTTTACTGGCGTCTTTAGCAGGAACTCATTCTTGACGCCAAGCTTAAGCCGGGCTTCGTCGCCGTAGTACTCCTCGATCTGTTCGTACAGGCGGTGCAGTGGCGGGCAGACCTCCATTGCCTGCCAGCAACAGAAAGAAGGCAGCCGGCTGTCAGCCATCATCACTGTAAAGTGTCCTACATCAAGTCGAACGTACCTGGGTGTCTTGGGAGAAGCACGACAGGCTCCCGAAGCACGAAAGACTAATGCGGTCGCTCAAAGGCTTCGTCTCCGCCTCTTTGCCAACATCTTCCTTGATCGCAACCTCCTCACTCGCCTTTGACGGCACTGGCTCCGCCACAGTTGACTTACGAGTCGACATCTTCACCTCTGCGGAGTTGAGAAGAATCTTGCAGCCGTTGTACACGCTCAGGTTGGCGAGGAGCATGCCCTTCGCGCCGCCTTCGTCGAACGACTGCGACATCTTGTGGAATAGCGGGTCAGCCTCAAACTCCATGTCGTACGACTTTGTGTTGATGTTGTTCAGGTTCTTCTCAATCGTCCTGGCCGCCGCGCCCGACTTGCGCGTCTTGCGCACGGGTTCACCAGCCTCATCCGCCGCTTCCTCGGCACCTGGCGGTCCATATCGCATGGCCGATCGCAACGGTTAGACTCCACGACTGCATCAGCACGCCAACTGCTGACAACGCTGCCCTACCGTGCTTGTTCTCCGTGCGCGAGAGGTTCTCTAGGATCTTGTACGACGAGTTCCACGTGTCGTCCACGCGGTACGAGTAGATCTTGATACTCGCGTCCAGCGTGCAGCTCGCCTTCTGGAAGTTGTACGTGCCGTCCGGGTTCTCGTCGTCCTCTCCGTCCTTGTTGCTGCACATACAGCGAGCCACACAGAGCACGAGAGAGCGAGGATCAGGCTTTAGGCTCCAGAAGATCGAGGGCTTATCAGCGAGCAACAGCATCGGACCGAGGCGACTCGAGGATGTCCTCCATGTGGTCGATCAAGTGCAGTGACCACGAGTTCTTGACGTTGATTTTCTGTCGCCAGGCCGCACAGCACGCCCCCAATTAGTTACCGCGACCTCCTCCCCGGCATCGCGCAGACCACAGAGCCCTCCGCGGCTCGGTAAAGCGCGCACGTACGTTCTCGGAGGACATCTTGATGATGGTCGAGTACATGTCGCTAATGTACTGGCGGCTCTGCTTGGTGGGCGCGGCGCCCGTCTTGGACTTGCTTGTCAGCGTGAGCGACTTGCGGCGCTGCTGGAACGCGAGCGACTTGCGTCGGCGCCGGCGCCGCGCGATCTCGTCGTCGTCGTTGGGCGTCGACCCGTCCGCGTCGCGCTTGCGCTTCTCCCGCCGCTGCGGCGTCTCGGCGGCGCCGTCCGCCGGCTGCAGGTCCTCCGACCCGTCCGACATGTCCTCGTCCGGAAAGTCCGGCTCGTCCTCGCGCTCGTCCGCCCGGGCGGCGGCGGCGGCGGCGGCGGCGGCGGCGCGCGGCGACCGCGCAGCGCTCTTGGCCATGCTGCTGTTTATTGGCGGTGTATCACGGCCGCGGCAATAGTGAATCCAAGTGGAGAGGGAGAAACCAGGAGAAAGTGCAGAGGCGCGCCTCTGGTTTGAATACGAAAGCGGTTGCTTTATGAAATAGTGTGGACAACGTGAAGTTGGTGTTTTGGGCATGTTGAAGCTAGATATGGTGTTCCAAACGTCACATTCGACCGACGTCCCGGAATCCAAGTCGGATGGAGGAGCACTTCTGATACACAGACGCGCCAGTGTTCAGCGTGCTGAAATGACTTGCGCTGCCCATACGTTTGAAACCGACGCGAGCTGTAAAGTCCTTGGCCCAAGGCTGCTGCCTGGATACAGTAATTTACGCACCTGCGGCCGGGCGAGACATCTGCGCCGTCACAGGAGCCGGCTACGCGCATCAGCGTGTGCACAGATTCAGTGAGCGGCAGCAAAGCCCGCGCCGACGCCTACTGTACCACTTGCACGTGTTTAACCCGTTCGTGACAAAAGGGGGAAATTCCCACCATTCTGCGCGTGTCCCACTCACTTCCTCAAATATCAGTACCAGAATGGTGTTTTTTTCTCCGTTTTGCAGAACTTCAACGACTCAATCGTACCGTGGTCTCGGAGAACGGTGCTTTTTTCACCGTTTTGTGAAAATTTTCGTTCTTTTTATATTGAAGTGCAACAGTTTGACTAATGACTAGAAGTACCGAGCTTTGCAGGATGGTATTTTTATCACCGTTTTGGTTTTGAATCACATCGATTTGTATAGTATACAAACCCAAGACGTTCACGAAC
>JAADXX010000007.1:0-110222 GCA_023338025.1 Phytopythium oedochilum
GTACGTTCCGCGCGCAGCCATTTCCGGCGGTGTTCGATGCGGTGGTGGCGCAGATGAAGGCGGTCGTGGCCGATCCAGAGGACGCCGAGCGCTCGCGACTCAACACGGGGCTCATCAACTGGTACGAGAACGGCGAGCACTTCATTGGCGCCCATGCAGACAATATCCGCGGAATGACTCCGCAGTCGCCTATACTGGCGGTGTCGTTGGGAGCGACGCGGCGGTTCGTATTCACACCACGGATTAGTGCGCCAAGTCCAAAAGGCAAAGGCGAGACGGGCGTTAAAGCGAGTCAGCAGAGCAAAGGGCGTCGCGCGGAGCTGCTGCTGAGCGACGGCGACCTGGTCGTCATGGGCGGCACGACGCAGCTGACACACAAGCACGAGCTGCCAAAAATGAAGACGTGCTCGGCCAGGCGCATTAGCGTCACCATGCGCTGCTTTCTCGAGCATTGAGCCTTGGCGAAGACATTTGCGAACTACAGTATATTTTGATCGGCTCCTGATCCGAGTGTAGGCTCCCGGGTGGAGCGCTCCAGATCTCAAAATACAATTACACACACACTGGCCACTTCAAAACAATCGGAGAAAACATAACATTCCGGCCAACATGGCGGACGACCCGTTCTTCGCGGACGAGGTGGGTTTCCTGGGCCCTCGATCTGCCCTCGTAGTCTGCGGCGGCTGCCCATGCGTCGCGCAGAGCATTGGCGACCCGATCCGCGCGGCTCACTCGCCACTTAAGCGGTACATGAGCCGTGGAGCCGCTGTTGTCTAAGCGTACTTTCTGGCTGTGACAGGACGACGGTGACTTCGACGACCTGTACGGCAAGCCGGCGCCCGCGCTGTCACCTCCGCGCAAAGGAGACGCCAGGCGCCGCGACTACGAAGATGAGTACGACTACGACAGCGAAGACAACGCGTACTTGCGCGGCTCGGCACCGCCGTCGCGTCCGTCGCCCGTGCCGAAGAGCCGAACGACGTTCGCCGACACACCGAGCAACTGGCAGTCGAGCCAGCAGCAGCAGCCGAGACCTAGCGCATCCGTGGTGTCTTCTCAGGTCGGTGAGGCTGAAATAGCGGAGAAGAAAACGAGGAGCAGGGGCAGGAAGGCTCGGCGGAAGGGCAGCCAGGAGCTGTTTGACGTCGATTGGGAGGACGAGTCGCGCGTGCCGGCGTGCTCCATCTGCGCGTCAGGATTTTCGCTCGTGCGCCGCAAGCACCACTGCCGGTACGATATGCGTGTTGGCATATGATTCAGCGGAGCGTTGGCACTAACTAACAGCTCGTGCGCTTAGACCGTGCGGTCGCGTCATGTGCTCGGACTGCTCGTCGTTTCTGTTCTTTGAGTTGTCGCAGCGCAAGCATCGGGTGTGCTCCGCGTGTGCCGCCAACCATTCCGCCGCTACTCGAGCTGCGCGTCAGTCACAGCGTGATGCTCTCTTTGACCGGGCTAGCGATAGTGAGCCCCAGCTGACGCCGATGGGGAATGGGACACCATCGTCTGTCACGCCCAATGCACGCGGCTTTCGTGCATCCGTTCTCCATGCGGTCACGCCAACCTCGGGTAATCGAGACAAGAAGAGTACGGAAAAGAAGACAACGAAGAACAGCGTGGCATTTGCCGACCAACAGAGAACTACGGCGAGTGATGAGCGAAGAAGAGATGCAGTAATCGCGAAGGATACTCGCGACCAAGGGTACGCGCCTGGGCTATTCAACGTGGCTGACGATGCCTGGTTCAATGACCCGGTAGACGAAGGCGAGGGCAAACACAAGCAAGCACCAACGCCAGAAATGGGTCGGGCTTTTCCAGATGCTGACTACTCGGAAGGGTTCGCAGACAGCACGAACAGCAACTCGCGCACAGCCGCGGATGACTGGCGTGACCAAGTAAAGGCTTCGTATGAGCTGCAACTCGACCCTACAGTTCGCAGCGCAGTTGCTGCACCATCTTCTGGGTTTGGCTTCCGGCGGAACGACTTCGCCGAGCAGTACCATTATGATGATGACGATTCGCTCGATTATGGTGAAGACGACAAGATCGGAGCGAACTACACCGATCTCGGTGTCTCGAACCCGTCGATGCCCCGACCTGAGCCGGCAGTATCTTTTGTATCCAGACCAGAGCCGACTCCGACAGCAAAGACCCCTCAACACGTACCGCCTGCGGAAGAACCAACTCCAGACCACTTGCGCCAAAGCGTTTTAAAGATGAACGTGAAGGGCTTGTTTCACGGCAAGTCAAAGAAGGAGAAGCGACGACGGAAGACGAAAGATGGTCGGGCAGAGCGCCAGGCGAGTCAACGAAGTGAGGAGAGGTCTCCTGTCGCCGCTGCCGCCGAGGCTCAAACATCTGTGAACGAACGCATGGTGCTTGACGAGTTGGCGTATACACCAAAACCGGCGACAACCGGAGCGTCAGCGATTCGTCCGACATTTTATGACGATGATGCGGACGAGCTGGTGGCCGACGACACGCCAGGGTACTTCGAAGCCAACTTGGCCAAGACATATGCCGACAATCGAAAAAAGGAAGAGCTTGAGCGGAAACTGGCCGAAGACTCTGCGTGGATAAATGGAGTAGCCGGTCCGAGCAGTGGGAATCGATTCTCAAGTGGGCAGGACTCATTCAGTATCGTCGACCATCCTTCCCACGGCAACAGCTCGCCCGAAAGTGCAAACAACAAATCGCCCCCAACCACGCATGAAGAAGAACAAGCCAAGCAGCACAGGTTTTCTGGCGCGCTGAAGCGGTTTTTCGGCATGGCCAGCGCCAAGAAGCGAGAAAAGACCCCACCAGCCCCCACGCAAGCGCCAAAGCCGATTAAAGAGCCCGAGCCGGCGGAAACTCCTGCACCGCTTATTGAGGAAGTGGCGCCTCGCAGATCACTGGCAGTCAACAATGAGTTTGAGGCTGAAGATCGAGCGCTTTCATTCCGTCGTACGGTGGGCGGCGTTACCCAGCTGTCTGTGTATGATCGCCAAGCTGAGCTGGATGGCGATGCACTCCGATACACAATGGCAGGCGATCTGGATGCACAGCGCAGCATCCGCCCGAGCACATTCATGGTTCCGAACCCTCAGCCGGTGAGCACTCATCACGAGCCGAAGCAAACAACGACAAACAGGTCCCTCAAGCGCCGAGACACGTTCGATGACTTGTTTGAGTCGCCAAAGGCGCTTGAACGGCACACTGATGCTTCCTCGGGGCTACCCACGCGCTCATGGGGCGAAGTTGCAATCGAAAGCATGCCAGCGTACGCTGTCGGTGTAAGCAGATTCGATACCCTCCGTGATGACCGAGAAGACGAACCAGACGACTTCATGCCGGCAAGCACACCTTCGAAAGCGGTTCTATCACGTCGTGACTCCCCAAGTAACGCTCGTTACAACTCCGAGCCCACTTTGAAGCCGCGACGAGACAGCGACGATGCTTTCGGCTCGCCGACCAAACCAACGAGTACGTTCACTTGGAGTAACGTCCAGGCAGCCCCTGGGTTTGGCACTGCTTCGTATGCCGTTCCTGCAGGTGTCCCACCGCGAGATTCTCGGTTCGGAAATGACCGTTTTGCGTCGAGGAGAGCAAACAGCGACGATGAAGACGCAAGGACACCCCACAACATCATGCAAGACCTCCATCAAGGATCTGGGAGTGCTGGA
This sequence comes from Phytopythium oedochilum, assembly GCA_023338025.1. Classification (NCBI taxonomy): domain Eukaryota; phylum Oomycota; class Peronosporomycetes; order Pythiales; family Pythiaceae; genus Phytopythium; species Phytopythium oedochilum. The sequence goes on from JAADXX010000007.1 coordinate 3,663, forward strand.
CAAGGGCATAAGCAGTCGGCAGCCGACTCGGTTGACGATATTTTCGCCCAGTTTGAACGACCGAACGACTACGTGTTTGACGCCGCGACGGAAAGCTACGTCCCGGCTCGCCCTGTACCTCGTGCCACTCGGAGAGAGAAGGAGGTTTCTTCGGCGCCAAGACAGTCCTACGATCCGAACGATGTCGCGGGGGCTCGATCATCCGTTGGAAGACGATCGAGCGAGCGCGTTCGTGGCGAAAGTACCTACGAAGCGAATCCAGGAGGACCCCAATCAAAGGACAGAGGCGAGGATTCCGATTCGAACGGAAGCGATGACGTGATCGTTGACAAGATTTCGTCTTTGGAAGGCGAGTTAGCGGCACTAAAGCGCCTGATCAAGAAGCGGAAGGGCGGCAGCGCCAATTCAAACCTGCCTCGATCAGCGTCTACCAAGCGTATGGCAAAAGCACCATCCACTTCCAGTGCCAAGCCACGGAAGGAGAGCATTTTTGACGGCGACAGCAGCGAAAGCGACAAGGAAATGCCAGGATCACGCTGGCCAGCACCCTCGACGCGGAGATCGAAGGGCAACGGGGTCAATTTACAGCCACGAAAGGCACGGCGTGACTCGTTTGCCTCTCTGTTTGACGAGGATCCGGAGGAGGGCGACGCCATTTCCGGCGCTGGCGGGTACGACGCGCTGTTCCAAACTGGACCCAGTAAATCAGACGAGAGTGACGGCGATGACAACGATGAAAGCCAAAGCCCAGTGATTCGGCGGTCAAAGAAGCGCAATCCAAGTAAAAAGGCGACCAAAAAAGACGTGTCCTCGTCCAAGCCAAGTGCTTTTGACGACGTTAACGCTCAAGACGACGACGAAGATGTGGAGTTAGCGTCGCTCAAGAACAAAAGGTCTATTCTTCGGCGTCGGCGGTCATCGAAGGAGCTCAGGGCACCGAGCTTTGGAGACGATTCAGCGGGTGAGGCTCCTTTCGCTACTGCAACTGATCGTGTACCAGAGGTCACCACTCTGTCAATTGCTCCTGGTTCGCTGGCACCAAAGGCTGCTGCTGTGGATGACGAGGACTCGATCGACGCGCTCTTTGATACAGCGGATGACGTGAAGATGGTGGATTTGTATGGGGAGGACGCAATTGCGACCACTGACGACCACAATGAAGCAGCCGTACCAGAGAAGGCACGAGTTCGCCGACCGTCCTCGCGGCGCTCTAAGACTCGTCGGCGCCTAAGCGATGGAGACAGCGACGAGAATGCAGGCAGTACTACTCCGTCAACTGCTCCAGTTAAGCGGCAGGACTCTGCGAACGGCAGCTCGACAAGTCTTGCCATGAACAGCGCTGCCTTGACTCCTATGTCGGTGTCTCTCGCGGACACATCCGACCCAGACTCGGACGAAGAGTTTGCGATCAACTGGAAGAAGGTCAAGTCAGGTCGAGCTCGGCGGCAGACGCGGCCTTCAGCCGCCTTGACTTCATCGGTGTCATTCATGGCGGTCACCAGCGTGGATGTTTTGAGCACAAGTGATGAAGAGATGGAAACGACAGCCGAGCCTACACGGGAAGTGAATGAGACGCTGGTAATCTCGCATGGCGCAATTGACGGTGCTGCCGATAGCAGCAGCGAGGAAGAAGCGGACACTCTGGGCACTGCGAATGAGCCGCTGACGTCTCCTCACGTGGATGGAACGGAGACGTTGCGAGGCGACCAGAACGAAGCTGCACCTGACTCTCCGACTACTGCGCTAGACGACGAGAGCTCGCGACTGCCGACTTCCGTTGATGCACACGAGATGGAGGATGCGGCATCGTCCAAAGAGCTGGGAACCTCGACAGCGACAGAGCAGATGACTGATGCTGATTCACCACTGGCAGCGTTGACGACGCCATCCTTCTCTCGGTTCCAAGTTGACGACGACCTCTTCAAGGACGACAGCGATGATCGAGGCGTGTCTATGGACCTGTTCGCTCGCTCGAATGACATGGATCTCCATTCGCTGATGGGAGGAAGCACGACAACGTTATACGACGAAGACTTCACGATCTCAAAGCCGGATGCATCGCCATTGCCAACCTCCTCGCCTTCAGTAGACGAACCAGACGTTGGAGACGCCTCGACATCTGGTGAGGATGATGCAGACGACGTGGGTTTCAGCTTTGAGATCAAGCCACAACGAAGACGGACGGTCAAGCCGTCCCCCGTTGAAGCCGCGGCTTCTCGCAGCAGCTCTGTCGCGTCGACGGCAACTGCCGATGACGACGACCAGAGCAGCGTGCTGCTCGGTAAATACGCGCGTGCCTCGCTTCCACGGGTTGAGAGTTCGCCACTAGACGACAGCATCCAGCTAGGCGCGTCGTTCAGCAGCGTCGACACGAACTCTGAAGGCGACTTCGGTGATGGCAACGCTGATGCGTCTCGGAATGCTGCTGCCGAAGGTGATGCCCTGGCTCCAGGGATCCCTGCCGATAGCGTCGACGCGTTCGATACCGACTGGCAGGCGATGCAGGAGCAGGAGAAGCAGCGCAAGAAGAAGCTGCAGATGAAGCAACGGCAGGCGCAGCGCGACAAGCTCATGCTCAAGAAGCAGCACTCGAAGATGCTCGCTTCCAGCGCCACCGACGCTTCAGCCGACGGGAAATCGGGCACGAAGAAGAAGAAGAAGAAGAAGCCGAGCAAGGACGACAGCGCGGCGCCTTCGTCGAGGAAGCACCGGCACCGCGAGAAGGAGGAACGAGAGCCCGACGCGGCGGCGGGCTCACTGACGGAGCTGTGATTGTCGCTTAGTAGTCGGCTCTTTACAAGGCTGTGAAAAGTGTTGAGAACGTCTGTGAGAGGATTACCACGGCGCGCTTGCAATAGATAAGTATGAGAACGGTCACTTGGTGCGCGTCAGCTTCTTCTGGTGGAGCGAGTAGAGCCACAGGCGGTGCACCTTTGGGATGATGTCCTCGACCGACACGCGGTCCGCCGGGTTGTCCGCCCAGCCCGCGGCGAGGATGTCGGCGCACCCGCGCGGGATGGTCGGCAGTAGCGGCGGGCGCTCGCCATTTGCCACACACTGGTACACTTGGAGGTGCGACTTGGAGCCCCAGGGACTGCGCTCTGGCACGAGGATCTGCCATAGCGTGATCATGAGGCTGTAGACATCCACCGCCGTGCCGTACCGCGCCGTCTTGCCGCCGATGATCATCTCGGGCGCCATGTAGTCGACCGTGCCGGCGATCGTCATGGTGCCGTCGCTGCGCGGGCGTAACAAGTTGGCCTCGCCAAAGTCCGCGAGCTTGAGCAAGTAATCCTGGCCAATCAAGAAGTTGTCCGTCTTGATGTCGCGGTGAAGCAGCGGCGGCGAGAAGCTGTGCAGGTACGCGACGGCCTTGCACGCGTCCAGCCACGCCTTCAGCTTCGTCGACAGGCTCCACGACGACGAGCCGTCGACCGTTGCGCGAAGCGCTACGTCAAGCCCTCCGTACTCACAGAACTCGAAGATGAGCGAGATGGAGGGCGGCACGACGCACAGGCCGAAGAACCGCACGACGTTCGGGTGCGACAGCTGCACGTTCAGCGCCGTCTCGCGTGAAAACCGCTGCACCTCCTCGTACGTCACTTGGACGGACGTGTAGATCTTGAGAGCGATCGGAGTCCCGCTCTGGCGCAGCGAGCCGCGCATGACGATCGACGTCGCGCCTTGCGCGATCACGCAGTCCAGCTGCAGTGCCGAGAAGTCGACGACGTTCTTCCGATGCTCCTCGATCATGCGGTGCACGTCGTACACGGAAGTGCGCGTGGAAAAGTTGGTGATCATCCCGCGCTCCGAGAGGAGTTGCACGTACCGCTTCATCGCATTGGACGTCGCCCCCGACTTGCCGTTCCCATCGTCGATCGCGAGCCAGTAGCGCGTGTCGGCGCGCAGGGACAGCAGGATCGCCACCACGATGAGCGCGTCTAGCCCGCCCACGACGCTCTGCGTGATGGGGATCATGCTGTTCGCGCTTGCAGACGCGAGGCCCATGCTGTGCACGGTAACATTTGCTGCCGCAGTGGTGACAGCCATGAGGAAGAAGAAGTCGAAGGTCGCTCGCGCGCGGAAGCCGAACTTGGCCCACAAGTAAAAGCAGAGCAGCACCAGGTGGACGGCGACAGAGATGCTGTCCAGGATGTGTCGCCCTTGGTTGTACAGGCAGACGAAGCAAATCACCATGACGACGCAGACACCGCCGGAGTACACGATCGCGCGCACGACAGCTTCTTGGGACACGCTACGTTGGATCATGAGCATCGGCAGCAGCTGCAGCACCCAGACGAACGGCAACGTGACGATATTGCATGGGTATCCAGCGTGGCCCACGTCCACTTCTAGCTTGTTCGACGACAGCGACGAGTCCGTAGTCAACTTGTAGCTGACGAAGTATAGGACGAGGCCGATAAAACACAGGCACGACATGCAGTACCAAATGGGCTCGTAGCACGGCAGCATGAACGCCGATGCTGTTTCGCACACGGAATCCGGTTAGTCGCTCGTTCTTCAGTTAGTCGCTCGACATTCACGCGGCATCAACTTACTGAGGTTGGAGCTTATGGTGGCGGCGCCACTGCGCAGCACACGCTTCCGACTGCGACTGCAGAGGATCCCGACCCAGAGCGACACAACGAACAGCACGGCGTAGTTCATCATCGGGATCAGAACGGCCGCGATGTACGCCGTGGATATCCTGTCTGCCCTGCTCGCCCCAGAGAGCTCGCAGCGCGTGCTGAACCGGAAGTGTGAGCCGGAGTCGAGCGCCCACGCGATCGCCACGGCGATTGGTACGCTGCAAATGACGATGCCGAGCGTGAGCATCTGGAAAATGGAGTCCCAGTTGTTCGCGACTCGCTCCAACAGTGACGCAAGCCATGCGCGCGGATCCCATAACGATGGAGAGCAGCACAGGAAGCGCTTCTTCCCGGCGCCAAGCCCGTGGTCGCCATTGTCATACGCCATTGCGCTGCAGGACGCGCGCGATGTTGCGGAGCTTTGCGAGATGCCTGGGGCGTCCTGAAACGCAAAGTCACCCTCGAACGACGGCTCGCGCGAGCCGCCCGTGTTGTTCGCGCCCTTGACGCTCTGCTCGTACACCGCGTGGAGGATCGAGCCGGTCGTCGGGTAGGCGAAGAGCCCGCTGATCGAGCTGCTCCCGGTCGTCGCGGTGCTCGCCATGCTGCCCGCGAGGAACTGCGAGCCCGCCGGCGCGAGCGCGTTCTGCTGCTGGAGCTGCTGCTGCTGGAGCTGCTGCTGCTCCGAGTCCGTGTCGATCAGGATCGAGTCCTGGAGCGAGGGCATGATGTTGTCCGGGTTGGTGAACACGCTCACGTTCATGGGGAACAGGTCGCTGATCGAGTCCTGGCGCAGCCGCGGCTGGAATCCGGAGTCGGCGCCAGCCTCCAGGTCGCCGCCACTGGTCGCCGACGGGTTCCGCCGCTGCAGCGCGAAGCCCAAGCGCGTGCTGCCGCCGGCGAAGAGCCCGACGCGCGGCGCCGGCGCCGCCGATGGAGCCGATGGAGCCGCCGCCGCCGCTGTTGAGGGCGACAGGGCGCCCACAGCGGGGGTCGAGAGCATGCTCTCGCGGCCCTCGAGCAGGATGAAGCTGGTCGTGGGCGTATCGTCGCCTGCCGCGCGCGGCGGGCCGGGAGAGTCCATCGCGAGCGCTCCGAGCGATCTGTCTACGGTGTTGTTGGTCGCTGCTTTGCCGCCGGAAGAAGGGGAGAGAGACCGTCCACCGCCGGTACAAGCGAGCCGCGGACGCCGCGCCGGGTCTCCGTCTTCGGCCTCTTCGTCCTCTTCTTCCTCGTCTTCTTCGCCCTCCGCGCTGGCTAATGGACAAGGCGCCAGGCGTCTCGGCGGCGGCGGTGGCGGTGGCGGTGGCGGTGGCGGTGGCGAGTACTTCTAATAAGAAGAAAGGCCGCGCTTGCTTTCGTTGTTAGACTTTCCGTGTGTGAAGGTGATGACCGACCAACACGGGAAGGGGCAGCTCCGTTCTTATTGGGGCGGCCACTGTGTTTGTGGCGCGTCCCAGCACTTTGGGCTGAACAGATTAATTCAAGTACTGTAACACTCGGAAATGTTTCAGTTGGGGGTGTTATATAAAGATGAAGTATAGACGACGAGCCTAGTGCGAACTATCGAGGATCGCAGTGCGCGTTGTCAGGCATGTGTCCGACGCCGAGAGATTCCTGGCTTCATAAGCCTCCGACACCTCGAGCCCGCACGTGAGCCCGAAACGAGCTGCCCGTATTGCCGACGCTTACTGGACGGCTGGGCGAGTACGCCGGGCTGCATGACACGAATCAGCTCTCGTTTACGGCGATCGCCCGTCGGGATGGGATCACTTGCTGTCGCTTCGTCTTCTGGATGGAACAAAACCCATGCCACTCTTCCTTCCCTTCGACGAGGTGAGTCCATGAGCAGATTGCACAACAAGCAAGGGAACAACGAGACCGAACGCGAAAACGACAACTATGAAGCAGCGGCCGCCTTCACTCGGGCGGCCGACCACTCGGCACTGCGCGGTTGTGATTGACGTTCACGAGCGGGGGAGGCGTCTATTTATCCTTCTTGCTCTCGTCGCCCACCTCCTCCTCCTCCTCCTCCTCACTGTCGCTCGAGTCGCCCGCGTTCATCACCTGCTCGAACAGCGTCGGCTCGTTGTCTAACTCCAAGTCCTCCGGGTGCGGCTGGAACACCGGCAGCGACGATGCGGGCACAACGTTAAACTGAAGAGCAAAACCACAAGATCGACACGTCAGCAACTCACACCCACGCAATAGCATCCGACGCAACCAAAGCACGAGAGCTCACCTTGGCCAGAGCGCGCAGGTCCAATCCAATGTACGAGTCCGACTTGACAAAGATATCCAGCTGGTACGTGCCCGCCTTGGGCGGCGCCTGCAGGTGCAGCTTCAGCTCGCCTGTGCGCTCCTGCGACGTGATCTTGCCGAACGAGTGCAGATGGTTGGTCTTCGCGTCGCCGACGATGCAGAACCAGCGCTCCGACTTGGGGAACGGGAAGTGCGGCGAGTACACCAGGTCGCAAGTGTCGCCTTCGTTCACGTTCTTGCGCGTAATCTTGATCGTGACCGTCATGATGTCGCCCTCCGCGATCTCCTCCTCGTCCTCGACGCCGATCGTGATGGCGAGCTCCATGTGCGGCATCATCTCCAACACCTTGTTCACCTCCGCGCGCTGCTCGTCCGTGAGGCCGCTCAGTCCCTTGCGAAGGTCGGGCTCCATGGCCAGGTACTGGTGCATACTGCGGACCGCGTTCTTGCCCGTGACAATGTGCTTCACCTCAGATTCCGTGATGTGCGGCAGCTGCAGGAATGGAGGGTCCTTGAACCACAGCGCCTGCGTCAGGAACTGCTGCAGCTCAATCAGGTTGAGCGTCGTCTGGAGCCAGCTCTTCATGACCGAGATCTCGAGCATACCGTCCACGAGCTTGATAACCTTCTCCAGCATCGCGTTGAGGTCCTCACGGAGCGCCGGGCTCAGCGTCTCGCGCATAAAGTGCGCGTGCAGCAGCACGTTTGCCTTGGCGATCACCGGGTGGTTGAACTTGGGCTTGGCGATCAGCTCGCTCGCCTTGAACTTCTTGAACAGCGTGTTGAGCTCGATGTCGTCGGCCGGGCGATGCGGAATCTGACGGAACTCGGCCGAGCCCGCCAGGATCTCGGGCAGCATGCGCGGATGCGAGTGCTGCGACATGGCGAAGTTGTAGAACCCGTACGTATCGTACATGATCATCGAGTCGCCGTACTTCTTCGAGTGGCTGTACCAGAGGGCGACGCACGACGGGATGGCAACGACTAGGATGATCAGGTACAGGAAGAGCACCACGTTGTGGTTGGCCGGGTCCATGAGGAAGGTCGGCAGGCCGATCGAGAGCTGGAGCGCCTGGCGGCCGTCGGGGTTGCCGTACTTCTCGTAGTTGGCCTTGGCGACCTCGTCTGTGAGCGCCTCGTAGGCCTTGGCGACGAGCATGAACTTTTGCTCGGCGACCGCGTCGCCAATGTTCTTGTCCGGGTGGAAGAGCAGACTCATCTTGCGGTAGGCGCGCTTGATCTCGCGCTCCGAGGCGCCCGTGGCGATGCCCAGGATGGCGAACGGGTCGAACGACTTGATCTCCGAGTCCTCTTGCAGCAGCGAGACCATGCGGTAGAGCCCGTACCACATGGCCGCGAGCACGAGCAGGTTGCCGACGAACGCCGGTGAGAACACGTTCGAGAGCTTTGTCTTCTCGGCCTCGAGCTGCTTCATCTTGTTCAGCTCGCGGTCGCAGCGCACATTCTGGCGGTCGATCAGCCGGTCCTTGAGGAACACGCCGTACACGATGCGGCGCAGCGACAGGAACGTCACGGGCACCACGTACAGCACGCAGAGCGACACGGAAAAGTAGTAGAACGCCGAGTTGTCGTACTCCAACATGGCGTTCGCTTGGGCTGGGGAGGGGCTGCCACGCGTGTGTAGGCTCCGGGCGGTCGACGGGGTCGTGCGGGTGCTGGTGGAAAGGAGGGAGCGAGCGAGCGGCGAGCCTCTGGAGCTGTCGCGCGTCGGTCTTCGGCCGCTCGGAAAGTGCGCGTCGCCGTTGCTTTCGCTTGTGTGCGCACCCGTCGGGGGACACGTGGAAGAAGCGAGCCAAAACGACGGCCCCTCAATCGGCAACTGTGACGACGTCGATCCATCGAGCGCGTTGCGGGATGCGGGACCTCGCTCCAATCACTGGAAAGGTCTCCGTCCGCATTGTACTGCCTGTTTCTTGTCTCCGAATGTTGGCCAAGCAGCGTGAAGGTATAGTTGACTCAACGATTGCTCCAGTACGAGATGGTTCGCTCGGGACACTGGTTTTTCAATGGTTCTTCTATTAAAATGGTAACAGTAATCGTGATAGAAATACTAGAGCGAGCTTTTTAGAAACGCGTGGTTTCGGTCCAACAAAGCGCCGCCGCGTTTCTAACGGAACCGCCGTGATCGCACTTGACTGTTGTATACTCCGACCCTGCAAGCACCAAGCGCGCTTCTGGAAGGACAGGCATGGGGAAGAAGAAGCGCCGCGAGGATGGCGAGGCCGCGCGGCGCATCTACTGCTACTACTGCGACCGCAACTTCGACGACGAGAAGGTGCTCATCCTGCACCAGAAGGCGCGCCACTTTAAGTGCCAGCTGTGCCACAAGAAGCTCAACACGGCCAGCGGCATGGTCGTGCACGCCATGCAGGTGCACAAGGAGAAGCTCGCGGGCGTGCCCAACGCCAAGCCCGGCCGCGAGAGCGTCGACATCGAGATCTACGGCATGCAGGGCGTGCCGGGCGAGGACAGCGCCGATGACCCGGCCAAGAAGCCTCGGCTGGACGGAGTCGGCGGCCTTCCTGTCGGCTTCCCAGGCCTCCGCGGACCGCCGGCGATGGCCGCAGCGCCGCACCTGCACGGACCGCCGGCGATGATGGGGATGCGTCCGCTCCCTCCTCCGCGAGGAATGCCACCGCCGCGCGGGTTCGTCCCAGTGCCCGGCCAGCCGGGTTTCTTCCCGCCCCGACCGGTTCCAGGGGCCTCTCCGGTCGTCCCCGGGGTAATTCCTGGTGTGCCTGGCATCCCACCACCCGTGTGGGGAGAGGGTCCGCCTGGCGCGCCCCGAATGTTCCCGCCGGTGGTCCCAGGCGGAGCCATCCCGCCTGCCGCCATGGCGTTCATGGCCGCAGGTGGGGCCGCGGTCGGCGTTCCTCCTGCGGTGCTGCCAATGGCTGGCGCTGTGCCGTCGCCGTACAACCTAGGACAGAACGGCGGCGCGCAGAACGCGGCGGACACTGGGCTAATCTACTCGGACGCCACAATCTCGATGGTACGTACGCGTAGAGCGGTCGCCAGCGCACTGCTCGATGCTATGGATCGCTCAATGAGTGCGGTGCTTTCTTGCATCACAGGAGGAGAAGCGCGCGCTCCGCCCCAAGTACGGATACAACAAGCCGCTGGCCGCAGACGGACCCGCCACGACACAGTAGGCTTTCTCATTGGCATCTCACACTAAACGCGCGTGTGGATGGGGTTCACCATTATCATCATAGCACTTGTTGTGTGTGGGCTTGCGTCGAACGGTACTGTCTGCCTGCTTGCGCGGACCTGTGTCTGCCTCCCTCCCGACCTATGTGTGTGTGTGTGTGTGTGTGTGTCTTGTGCCTCGTTCACTGCTCAGGGTAGCCGCCGTACTTGGAGCAGTAGCTCTTGAACGCCGTCGCGACCGGGCTCATCACCGCGTCGTCTCCAACGCGAGGGCTCTCGGACGACCCGCTGTCCGCGCTGTTGTTGTTGTTGCTGTGAGACTGCGACGGCGCCAGCGCTTGAGAACCCTTTGCTCGCTCCGAGTCGCGCGCCATCGGGGCTTGCGACCATTCGCCACGCCCTCGGGTCCGACGCGGGCTGTGGTACACGTTCCGGAGCGCGTCGCGCGAGTCGCCGCCTGTTGCCTGGAACGCCGCGAGGTCGAAGTGCCGACTGGCGCCAGAGTATCCGCTCTGATCTCGTCCAAAGCTTCCGAACGAGCGGGTGTTCCTCGATGACGAGGGGTGTCCCCACGACCCGCCACGCGAAGCGGTGTGTCCACTGGGAAGCGTTCCACTCCGCCCAAGCGAGTGGCTATTGCCCAAGCCGCGGTACGAATGACCGCTGCCAATGCTGTCATTGTTGTTGCTGGAGCTGCGCGAGCGTGCGCTGGCGCCGTTGTCTCGAGAGCGAGACCGGTATTTCCTGCTGGCTCGGTCCAAGCGCCAGCGTCCGAGAGACCCGTTGCCGTCGCCGGTGCTGCGCTGTGAGCTTGGGGACGCAAGGTCGGTGACTGAGAGCTTGCTGTGCTGGACGGCGATCACGGGCGAATCGTAGATGCGCAAGAACACGTTGTTCGCCGTGGACGTCGGTGATAGCACACCTTCAGTGTCGTCTCCAGCGTCGGTTCTGAAGTCGAGAGCTGGAGTGGCGCCGCTAGCCGGGTGTATTGGTGCACTGGCTTGGCTTCTGCGGGTCCCGCGGTCGCTGTTCACGCCGCTCTCTTCGGCGTATACGGCATTATCTTGCGTGAATGTATGGCGCGCAATGTACCGATCTTCGTCACCCGAGTAGTGGCTGCGCAGGAACGAGCGCCGCATGATGCGCATGTGGATCTTGGCCTCTTCCTGGGCCATCCGCTTGTCGAGTCTGTGGCGCGCGCTCGTCTCGTTCTCCGTGTTGAGCTCCGCGAAGATGCCGGTCAGACTCATTACAAGCACAAGGCTCGGCATGGTCATCGGTGTGATCACAAAGAGTGCGAGGGCAGGCAGCGCCACCATGACAACGAGGTAGTACCACCTCGCCGCAACTGACGGGTCTTGCAGCACGGACTGCGTCTCCACGAGCGAGAGCCACACGAGGTAGAACGCTTGGCCAATCGTCGCGAACTGGAACATGCGCAGCAGGAACTTGGGGCTCGAGAACCAAAACCGGTGGTCGTGGTAGTGCAGCGCGCTGTGGCACAGCGCCGACATTTGCATGCGAAGAATGGCGCGCACGGCTAATGCCACGGCCTTGAACGTGCGTTTCCGCGGCTGGACATGCGCGCTGACGCCGGTTCCTTGTCTTGCTGCCGTGCGGTCGAGTCGCGCCTGGATCTCGCGCATGGAGACAACCCGAAGACGGTCGTCGACGATGCCGCGCAAGATGTGGTATACTTTGAAGAGGATGACGACGTTGGTGAGGAGCAGCGCGGCGCCGACACCGACAAAGATCCAATGCGCAGATCCCGGGAACGCGGAGGGCAGCACGCTGATGACCACAAGGATCACAAACGCGCTCGGATGCAGCTCCGTGATGTGGAAGAGCAAGTTGCGCATGCACAGAACATGGTACTGCTCGAAGGTGAACGCTGGCGCTGCCATATCTGGGCTGGGCTCACCGCTCGCGATGTAGTCATCCATGCTCATGTCCAGGGGACATGGCGGAGGTGGCGGCCGCACGTCGAACAGGCGCTTCATCTCGCGAGCGTTCTTGTAGATGTACCCGGATCGGTGCTGGCAAATGTTGTACGCGAGCAGCTCGAAGCTCTTGTAGAGCTGCCACTGCTTGCGCAGGTTCAAGCGGAAGCACCAGCCACTCTCGCGCTGGTACCGATGCAGCAGCAGCGCGTACGCCCGTGCGCCAACCGCGAGGTCCATGCCGGACTTGGCGCGCTCGCGCATGGTCGCGAAGCTCTGCATCATTCCGTTGCGCTCGTCCTGGCGGCACCAGGTGAACTGATTCGCTGGCTGGGCGTCGTAGTGGCGGTCGGCCACGGCGTTGTCGCCATCGTCTTGGGCGTCAGCCAACGGCGTCGCTGGGGGCGTGCTGGCCATGTTGCTCACAGGATTGAACGAGTCCTTGCCACGTCCCGAGCCAATGATGTCGCGGTTCTCCTCATCGCTGTCGTCGTCGTGATAGTAGTAGTCCAGTCGGTCTTCGCTGTCCGACTCGAGGCGGTAGCGGCGGCCGAGCGCATTGCCGGCCTTGCTGACGCTGCGCGCGTTCGCGGACTCCCACAGGAGCTTGGGCGCGACGGTGCCGATGAAGAGCAGCAGCAGCACGATCGCGATGAAGTAGATCATGGTGAGGAAGACGACGTAGTGGAAGAACTCGGAGAAATGCAGCCTCTCGCTCTTGGTCAGGCGCTCGTCAGTCGTGAAGCTCACGGTCTCGAGCGACCCGGACGTGTTGAGCGCGAAGATGATCATGGATAGGAAGCCGAGGATCATGATCTCCTGGAAGATGCGGTCCACGATGCGCCGCAGCTGCGGACACTCGATCGCGCGCCGCGTGTAGTGGATGAAGCGCTCGAAGCCCGTGGACACTAGCACGATGACGGCCAGCAGGAAGATGGCGGCGCCCAGGTGGGCGTTCAGGCACTTGACGTTGCCCACGCCCAGGAAGGAGCCCTCGGCGCTGCACACGCCGCCGGCGCCGTCCTCGGCCGCGCGTCGGTGGACTCGCAGGCGAGTCGCCTGGCCGAAGCGCTCCTCTGCTCGCGCCGCTTCAACTTGGGCAAGGAGCAGCGCTGAGAGTAGCACGCGCGCACATGGGCGGAGCCGCCGAGCCGGCGACACGCCCAGTGTACGCGAGGAGAAGGCGGCGAGGCCCATGGCGCGGCGCTCGCTCGGCTCTGGATCGGCTCTGGATCGGCAAGCCAGCTATTCTGCGAGTGACGTCCCTTGGCGTCCTGGGTTCGCTGCTGGGGGGTGAAATGGGAATGTGTGTCGGCAAATAAGTCGTCGTGGGCGGATAGACTGCCAGCTGGCCGCGCAATGGTGCGAGCCGCAGCTGGGAAACGCTGGAAGCTTCCAGAGCTATGCGACCACCACGCGGCTTAACGACGGGCGGCAACTTGTCTGGACACCTTGCACAGCAAATGGCCGTATAAATTTCGCGCTCGGCTCACAGTGGCCGGAGCAAATGCTGACGTGCAGCGTCAAAGATTCCCCCGCCAGCGCTAGAGAGTGTCGCGTATGTACTGGGCCATCTGCCGCCCGCCCGCGGCGGCTTAGCGTCTCCCGCAGTGGCGTATGCGTGCATTTCCGTAACGACCCGCATAGAGGACGGATATGTAGTGTAGGGAGCGCGAGGTGACGGTCAAGATGAGGGTTCCAGCACAGCTTCAACGCGGAAAAGAGACGCGCGCGAGACAGCGCGGCACCACGTCTGCGGCATCATCACCTTCAGAAATGAAGTTGTGTACCCATACTAAAAATAGTATAACGCATCCCACGGTCAGCGACGAGGCTCCCAGTATGTGTGATGAACGATGCAGCCTGCTCGTGGATTCTCTTATGGCGGTGCGGACAGGGAAGGAATGCAGCGGCGGCGTGAAACACATGCAGAGTATGAACACACTCGGAGCTTGCTGCGCTGTTCAAGCGCGGCCGACTCGCACCGAACGAGAGGTCAACGCTGGGAGCGAGTCTAGAAGGGGGTATTGGGCGGGATGCTGCAGCAAGCAGCTAGCTGAGCGGCCGTCGGGGGCTGGAAGGAGATCAAAGCCTAGGCTTCAGGCGACTCGGGCGGCTCGGTCGCCTTGGTCTCCGCGTCCTCAATGTAGACTCGCGTCGGCAGCGTGAACCCGTTGAACGTCGAGCCCGTGGCGAATGTGTAGGCGCCCATGTGCGGGAACGATATCCAGTCGCCAACGTCCAGCACGGGCAGCTCGATCTCGGCAGTGATCTGGTCCTTGCCATCCATCGTCGGGCCCCACAGACTGCAGGGCACCTTGGTCGTCTTGTCCGCATACGGAGCCTTCAGCACCGCGGGAGTGTGCAGCTTAATCAGATGAGGCGTGTTGAACGAGCCGTGCGCGCCATCGTTGAGGATGTACATGTAGCGCGGCATGTTCGGGTGCGGGGCTTCGAGCTCGAGCGCGCGCTCCCTCAGCTCCGGGTCGATCTTGCGGCCCACCACGTTGAGATGCAGCACCGTGCTAGCCGACACGTAGTAGCGTCCAGGTTCCGAGATGATGCGCACGCCCGAAGACTCGGGAAAGTGCTCGTCGAGGGCTCCATTGACTGCAGCCACGGCGTCGTCAAGCGTGACCGGGCCTTGGTCGTCGCCGGCGAAGCCACCGCCAATGTTGAGCAGCGTGAACTTGAAACCCTGGCTTTCCGCCATGGCAAATACTTCCTTGGCGCGAGTAATAGCGTCCGTGAACGCCGATGCGTCGAGGATCCCGACGCCGGCGTGGAAGCACACACCGACGACATTGACGCCCAGGCGGTGCGCAGTCTCCAAGACGCCGGGCACCTCGCTCAACTCGACGCCAAACTTGGGTCCGAACTGGTTGCGCGCCTTGGAGTCGTCCACCTTGATCCGCAGCACGAGCTCCGCCGCGGGGAAGACGCGCTGCACCTTGACGATCTCGTCCAGACTGTCGAACGTCATGAGCGGCACGCTGCTCTCGCGCGCGTAGACCAAGTGCGACGTCTGCTTCATGGTGTTGGCGAAGATGATCCTGTCGGGCGACACGCCATGCGCGAGCGAGAACTCGATCTCCGGCTTACTGGCGCAGTCCACGCCGCAGCCGAGCCCCGTGAGCAGCTCGAACACGCGCACATCCGGGTGGCACTTCATGGTGTAGAAGGGCTGCACGCGTGGTAGCAACTCCGCCATGCGCTTGTACTTGGCGGCGATCAGCTTCAGGTCCACCGTGTAGAACGGGTCGTCGAAGTCCGGGCCGCCGGCCTTGATGTGAGCGCGGGCCGCGCGCAGCACCGCCGCGTCCACCGGCCCGTTCTCGTCCACCTCGGACAACTGGTTGGCCGGCGATCCAGGCGCCGAGCTCGCCGGCGACCGGAGCGAGCGCCCAAGGCCCGTGGGCGAGGCGACGCCTCCGATAGGCGGCATGGACCCCACGAGTCGCATGCCTTGGTGTCCTGTCGAGGCGGCGGCGCCCATGGCGGCACGGTGAGCGGTCAGTAAGGCGGGCGGACGGAAGCGCAGCCAGCGGTCGCTGCGAGTGATCTTACAATAGGCAGCGGGCGAGCGTAGGCGGGCTGGGAGCCGAACGGACGCGCGCTGGCCGCGGCTAAAATTAGAGACTGGCGTCGGTTTTGCTTCAGCTTGATTGGCATCACAGAGGGTCAGGAGGGGAAGAGTGATGGTCATCATCGTCGGTACTTTTGATTTGGCGCGCTGTGATTGGCGGAGCGAGGAATACGCGCAAACACTTTGTTTGAGATAACTTGATGGAGTGAACTATGATTTCTTTTGGGGAAACAACGGGTTGAATTGTACTGACTCAGTTATTACGCCGAAGTGGCGTGTGGCGTGAACTTCAAGTGCAGATTATTGTGTTAGCAGTTGCATTTAGTGCGAGGTTGCGGACGGACGTTTTACACGGAGGCCAAGCCGTGCTGACGATTGTAGCAAGAAGTAAAGGTGTGCTTGGGGTGGTGAGTCCCGCATTACTGTGTGGTGCCCCTTTCAAGAGAGTTGTCGTGCTGGGCCAAGTCGGTGGCATTCACAGCCAGTCAGCCGCTTCGGCAGATTTCTACAGTGACCTCGCTTTTCCTGAGTGCGGTTCGAAAGAACACCAAATCCAGAATCATGGCTCTTTTGTGTGAATACATTACCAAGAACGGGTAAACTTGTCCAGGACTGCCACGTGGTCCTAGCTTTTAGTGCCATCTTCCGACTCTTTCTTACCGACCTCTCTGACTCCTGTTTCGTTGAACTGCTGTGGCCAATCGCTGCGCAGCGGCTAGGGGTTCGCGGATGATCTCCAGTTTCACTGACTTGCTTTCAGTATACTCACGCCCTGGCTACTTGGGCAAGACAGAGCGCACTCACCATACTGTGGGCAAGCTTTTCCGCTTTCCCGGTCCCCTTGTCCTCTCCGAGAGTCAAACGCGCCGAACTAACCGCAGTTACGCCAGAAGCCAGGAGGCACCACGCGCGATCGGGTTCTTCCAGCACTCGGCGGGCGGGCGCTATCCCTCGAGCTCGACCGTTCCCGGCAGCCGACAGCGAGTCGAAGCCGACGCACCGACCGCCGCTCCCCACTCTTTCTTCCTGCCTTCTCAGGATCGAGTCCGGCGAGAAAGGACGCGCGACAAGGCATCCGAGCTTCTTTCTTCCCCCTCTTTAGAATAGAGCGGCAGCATGTCGAGTCTGACCGCGGTGGCCATCGTGGGCACGCTCATCGCCGTGCTGGGCGTCACGCTCATCGCGCTCTTCTTGCGGCGCCTGCGCGCGCAGCGCGAGGAGGACCAGCTCGCGACGCAGGTGTTTTTGACCGAGCAAACGGACGTGTACCGCGAGGAACTCAATGACAGGTGCGGTGCTTTCTGCCCTCGTCCGTGTTGCTCGCTTAGGGAAGGACGACTATTCGCTCACGACGTGTATGTTCTCGCTCGCTGTAGTTTTATGGAGCAGATGCTGTGGCGGTGCGGCGTGTGCCACTTCCGGAACCACCCGGAGCGCAAGATGTGCGACCTGTGCCAGACCGTGCGCGGCCACGACAAGTACCGCGTCAAGAAAAAGCCGAGCGCTGGCTACTCGCGCAAGAAGGACGCGCGCATGGACCGCATCGGCGAGGCCGAGCCGTACACGTCGCTGAGCATCGTGGGCGGGGGCGACGACTCCATTTCGCGCGGCAACTCCTTCAGCGGCGGCCGGTCCAGTATGGGCGCTAGCAGCACCCTCCCGAGCGCGCCGCTGCACCTGAGCAAGCTCCAGCTGGCTGCAAGCCGCCGGCTACAGTGGAAGCGCATGCCGACCCAGGATGGACTCCACCGGTGGGTGCGGATGGGTCGTTTGCCTTCAAATCGGGACTCGATCGAGAGCGATCAGGGCAGTCAGCGCCTCTCGATCGCGCGCTACGTTAACGGCGAGCGAGACAGCAATCTGTCGGTCGGCTACATTCGCGTGCGCGACTCGGTAGGGCGGCTCGTGCTCAACGAGTCGGATGTCGTGGCCACGGACTTCCACTACCGAATCAACATTTTGGACGGCACGGGCACCTCGGAGCTCACGATGAACCTCGAGGGGGTACACAACCTCCCCTTCACGGACAAGATCCGGTGGTTTTCGACCGAGATTCACCGTTTGTGGCTGCCCTGGGAGTCGGGCCACGCGGAGCTCGTGGTGCGCCGCGACCATTTGCTTGAAGACTCTTACGAGCTCGTACGAGCAATGAAGCCGTACCAACTTCGCCAGCGCTGGCGAGTTGTCTTCGCTGGCGAGCCTGCGCTGGACGCTGGCGGTGTGATGCGCGAGTGGTTTACGCTGCTGTTCTCTGAACTTTTTGACCCGGAGTTTGGTCTCTTCGCGTCGACGGTCGGCGACGAACGCAGCTACTGGATCAATGCGATCTCTGGCAGCCTGCGCGAGAACCACCTGACATACTATGAGTTTGCCGGACGCCTGGTGGGTAAGGCTATCCTGGAGGAGCACTTGATGCCCGTTCATCTGGCGCTGCCCTTCCTCAAGCACATCCTTGGCGTGCCGATATCGTTTTCGGACCTGCAGTTCCTGGATGATGAAATCTACAATAGCGCGATGATGGTGAAGAAGATCGAGGACATTGAGCCGCTTTGCCTCGACTTCACGGCCACGCGACTTGTGAATGGCAAGCCCGAGGTCGTGGAGTTGGTTCCGGACGGAGCCAACATCGATGTGACGCGCGACAACCGCGCGCGGTATTTGGAGGCACTTTTCAAGTACCACGTGCTCGACAGCGTTGCGGACCAGCTGCTTTCCTTCCTGACGGCTCTGTACGACGTCGTACCGGAAGGGTTGCTCAAGCTTTTCGATTACCAAGAGCTCGAGCTGCTTATGTGTGGTACGTTCCCTGTCCTTGCTTCTGTACTGTTTCAGAGTGGCCCAAGCGTGGTTCTGATTGTTTTGCGTTGTGTTACTGCGTCTAGGCGTGCCGTCGATCGATGTCGAGGACTGGAAAAAGCATTCGGACTTCAAGTTCTTCACGCACAACTACCCGACGGAGCTCGAGTTGAACAACATCGAGTGGTTCTGGGAAATTATCGACGAAATGAAGAACGAGGATCGCGTCCGTCTGCTCCAGTTTGCTACGGGCACCAGCCGCGTTCCGGCGCAAGGTTTCAAGGTACGCTTGGATTGGTTTGAGGCGGAAAAAAAATCGTTTGGCGATTTTCTCATCAAACTTGCTTCCCTTATCAACAGGGGCTGATCAGCAGCGACGGTCGCGTGAGGAGGTTCAACGTTGCGTTTGCAGGCGTTAACCAGACCTTCCTGTTCCCCAAGGCGCACACTTGCTTCAACCGCATGGACCTGCCAATTTACAACTCCAAGGATGTGATGGCCGAGTATCTCAAGCTGGTACGTTAGCCTTCCGTGTTCATTGGAGAAGCGCACAGTACCTAGCTAACCGCGGCACGGTGCTTGTCGATTCTCCACAGATTGTCCAAATGGACATCACCGGGTTCACGATCGAGTAATTGCCTGTCGCGCGCTGACCGCGGGGTGTATTTATATGGCGTGTTGGTGAGGCTCCGTGTCATCCAAGTCGAGAGGGATGTGTGCTGGTAGAGGCTGTGGCGGTGACCTGTGCAATCAAAGCGAGTTGTTGCGCGAGAGCAGAGAGCGAGAGCGAGATGGCAGTGGCGTGAGTGCGTGTGCGAGTGGCGTGCGGTGCGTATAGCGTCAATTGCGGTGGGTATGTACCTGTAGTCGATCGCCTGGCACGCGGGGTCGTGGCATTTTTGGTAATAAACCCGCAGTGACAGGTCCACGACGAGCATGATGTTGTTGCTGCGGTGCGCGCGACCGACGTTGCCGCACCAGCGGTTTCTCGCCATGTGATACGTGACCATCCACGGTGTCGACTGGTCCTTCACATCTGGCGGGAACAACATTTGGATGGCGCGGATCTCGCCCTGGACGCCGCCCCGCGTTGCCTGAGAGCGGACGAAGGCATCTAGCTTGGGATAAACCGACTGCCGGCACTCAACTGCTCTGGATGAAGCCGCTCGCGTGGGTCCTAGCAGCGTCGGGCGTCCACCTCGATGGGATGCATTTCGAGCATATGAACAGCGAAGTAGGCGGGTCGACGGCGACTCGAGACGCATGGCATCCAGCGACGGGTACGGGCACACGAGCGTCGACAGGAACGCGTTCAAGTCGAACTCGCCATCAGGGTGGAGCTTTAGCGTTGCCGCCTTGCGGTACTTGGACGACCCGAGCACGCGAAACATGCGGTTCCGAGTGTACACGCCCGTGTCAATGAAGAGCCGCCACTGCTCCTTGTCCTCGTGGTCCGTGTTGCGGACGAGGAAAGGTGACAAAGGCGAGATGCTGGCGACGGCGGAATTGCTGGGATTGTCGACACTCTCATTGACTTGGCAGGGGTCGACGAGATCGCTGATGAACTCGCGCACAAACTGCATCGTCGTGAAGGTTTTTGGCCCGAAGTAGTAGTACATTCGTCAGATACTTCACTCTCGGGAACGAACGAAAGAAACGGATTAGACGCAGTGCCGTCCATGAAGTATGCAAACGTACCGCTCCAGCATGCAGATTGTCCGCGAAGAGCTCTCCATTCGGGAAGTGGAACTGCGCAAGGCAATGTGTGAAACCATGATGGGGATCATTAGCGGAATGCAGAATTCGAAGTCGGACGTACGATCAAGTGGCGGCTGAACTTGGCAGGCGTCGACGAGTCCAGCTGCACGATGTTAGCTGACTTGGAGACGCGCATTCCCCATTTGCGCTGGATGACATGACGCGAAAGCGATGCACGCGTTAGATCGCACATCGTTTTGACGCGACAGTGCGGTCATACTACTGCAGTGAAACGCACATAAAGCTGCAGCTGGAGCAGCGCCACGAGCCTCTCGACTAGCCGCTCGCCGTCCACGTCTGGGTTTAGCGTGCGCTTGAATTCTGTAGGCGAGAGCAGCGCAACGTGAGCAAAGGATTCCGCTACTACTTGGAAGTACGCAACTTTGCCTCGTGAGTCGCTTACCCAAGTCGAAGTAGAGCCGACAGGGCACTCCCTCCCGGATAATCTCGTACACGTGTCGGTGACCCATTGCTGTGTGTTCGTACGTTCTCCAGAACTCGTCCAGACCCGCGACCAAAAACCGGCGCTTGCCTTCGTGCGCGCTCTCGAACGAAAACGCGCGCGGGTGCCACACGCTCAGCGGCAGCTCGTTTGACCGCGCAGATGTGTCGCGGCCGCGTTTCCGAGCCGTGAGCTCGCGCCGAAACGCCACGACCTGGTCGGCGAACTCGAACGCTTCTTGCTGGCGCGGGAAAACCGCCGAGACTGGCGCGGTGCCTTCCAGCTGGCACAGTAGCGAGCGCGACACTCGGAACTGCAGCTTGTCGTAGAACGCCTTCCACCCCATGGGCTGTTCCTGCCGGCCGCCTGCACTAACTGCAGCTGCAGCATTCGATGTTGCTGCTGCTTGGCCATAAAAGGCCGACGCACCGAGCGATTTCCTTGCTCGCTTGGCTCCTTGTGCTGTGCTGGCTTGTTGCTGCCGAGCGAGGATAATATCTCGAGCCTTAGCGGTTAGCGGCACGTTGGGAAACGCTCGATGCAGCTCCAGCAGAAGCTGCTCAGCCACGCCAATGTCTGACAGAAGCGTGGAGAAGGAGCCTGACGACGCCGAGTGCTCGCTGTTTGCATCGGATGGTACTATCCGAGCCACTTGGCCGAGAAAGAAGCACTGCTGGCAGGAGTCCGCGTCTAGCTCGAGCACGATCAAGATACTCATCGACAGCGGAGACGCGCTATAGACCGAGAACCACGTCAAGTCGGTATCTGGTATCAGTAGATCGCGGCGAACAGCTTCGTCACTCGGCTCTGGCGTTGCGGAGACAAGGATGCCGGCGCTCGGGTCCGAGACGTCGCCAAGACCCATGGCGAGGCTGCTGCGACCGCTTCTGCTCGGGTATATGCGCACTTCCACGGGGAAATCGAGCGTCTGGACGTCTCTGTCACCTGCACTCCCCATGTCACTGATGGAGACGCCCGTTGCACCGCTCCAGACGCGGCAGCACGCGCTCAAGAAGGCCGGCGCCGCCGCCACCGCGGGCGTCATTTCCGCATTCGCTTTCGCTTGTCAACGAGTCCACCGTAACCTTCTGTCATGTGATTGGACAATATACCCGTAAAATATTTGCCATTGTATGAAAATACGTGGATGGGTATACAAAGGACAACCACAGTACTCTCCAAAGTGTAGCCACTATCCGATACCACCAAGAGTCACGGGATCCATTCGCGAGCGCCTACATACAATGAGCTCTGAGGTGGAGGCGATCGTGCTGGACAACGGCTCGGGCGTCTTCAAGGCGGGTTTCTCGGGGGAAGATGCGCCTCGGGCGACGTTCTCGTCGTGCGTCGGGCGTGTCAAGAACCCCGAGTGGTTCGCGGCGCAGGTGCCGAGCTGGAAGGCGTCCGCGTCTGCCTCCTCCTCTTCATCCTCGGGCGCCGCGTCCGACCTGCACGAGCGCGACACGTTCGTGGGCGATGCGTGCCAGCAGTACCGCGACTTCCTCGACGTGACGTACCCGGTCGACCGCGGGGTCGTCGGCGACTGGGACGCGCTCGAGCGCATCTGGGAGTACGTCTTTACGCACGAGCTCCGCGTCGACCCCGAGACGTGCGCGCTGCCGGTGCGTTCGCTCGCTCGCTCGCTCAGCATTGGTCTCGCGGCGTTAGTCCGGCTTGACACTGGTTCATGATGCCTAGATCCTGTGCACGAGCTCGCCGTCAGGCTCCAAGAAGCAGCAAGAGCGCATGGCCCAGGTGCTGTTCGAGTCGCAGCGCGCATGCGGCTTCTACTTCATGCACCAGAGCGTGCTGTCGCTGCTCGCGTCGGGGCGTACGCGCGGGATTGTCGTCGAGGTCGGCCACGGCTCGAGCCACGTGACGCCAGTGTTCGAGGGTTACGCGCTGCCGCACGCCTGTGTACCGTTCAACGCCGGAGGCCTCGACATGAGCCACCGACTGCACAAGCTGCTCGCCAAGCGCGGCCACGCCTTCCATGCCTTCCAGCTGCATACGATCAGCGCGATCAAAGAAGCGTCGTGCGCTGTCGCACCCAAGACACGAAGCTCTTCCTCCACCAGTAGCAACAACAGCTATAGCGCATCGAGCGAGGACGCCGCCTCGAGCAAGGCGTTCGAGCTTCCTGACGGCACGGTGCTCCAGCTGGATCGAGCGACGCAGACAGCTCCAGCAGAGGTGCTCTTCCGGCCGCAAGAGCTCAGCGACGAGCACCCAATGAAACCTAGCAAGGGACTGCACGAGTGCGTCGCGGCGTCCATCAGCATGTGCGACCGGGATCTGCAGAACGACCTGTTCGGCGCCGTGGTGCTCGCGGGCGGCTCGACACTACTGCCCGGGTTCTGCCGGCGTTTCCAGCAGGAGTTGCAGACGGCGACTGCGAACACGCGGGCAGGAGCGGTGCTCAAGGTCGTGCCAGACCCGGACGTGCGCGAGCGCGGGTACAACTCGCACCGGCGACTGGCGGCCTGGATCGGCGGCTCGCTCTTCGCATCGCTGCCGACGTTCCGAGACATCCACGTGACCAAGCAGGAGTGGGAGGAGTACCACGAGTCGATCCTCGACCGCAAGTGCTTCTGACGTCGGCCGTAGCGGTAGCGCTAGGTACGTAAAGCGCAGAGCACAGCGTACGTTCATGCCGACTTTTATGGACGCGGCGCTTATCAAAGAGCCGAAAGAGGAAAGGGAGCGAGTATAAAGACACAACGGGGCCGGCTGCTGGCTGGTCGGTGGAGGCTGCGGCCGCGAACGACGCCCGGCTAACAGCCGCAGCTCGGGCGCATCGCGTACTGCATGAAGTGCAGCAGCAGCAGGAACATCATGACCATGTTGAGGTTGCTGTCTGCTTGGCGATAGCAGGCGCGTTAGCTCTGCAGTCTCGCCCCCATAGTCTCCGAGCATACATGGAAACACGGACCTCCAAAGATGTTGTGCTCCTGGGGCGGCGCCGGCTGCGCCTGGAGCTGCTGGTCGCCACCCTGTTGGCTGTCGGCGCCCACCGCCGCCTGGCGGTCGCGGGGCGCGCCGCCCGATACGGAGCACGACGGCGCAGCGTTCTCCATCGCAAGTGGTCCGAGTCGGGAGCTTAGCTTTCTGAGGACTCAGTCAGGAGGTCGACAGACAAAGCTCATTCATGCAGGATTTGCTGTTCTGTATTCACATTATCGTTGATGCATTAATGTTTATGCACAAATTGACGAATATCATGATACATTGAATATCTCTGTGTGAGACGCACGATACTCATTTCGCAAAGTAAGCATATATTTGTGAAGTCGATTGACTGATTGTGTGCATTTCACTTACCGTGGGCGGCAAAACCCGGTCACTTTTGCCGCTCAAACAGAGTCCGACCGCCATGGAGGGCCAAGCGCTGGCAGACGCGCCATCTGCGCTCGCTTCCGAGCCCCACGACGCCGCCTCAAGCGCCCCAAGCGCCGGCGCCGTGTCTACCGGCGTCTCTTCCGCTTCTGCTGCGGTCGTGGCGGGACTGGACGCGTCCTCGGCGCCGGAACTGGTGAGAAAGGACGTCGAGTCGCTCGCCACCGCCGCTGCCGTAGCCGTAGCCGCGCCACACGAAGGCAAGAAGACCGGGCGGCCCGTGCACCCGCTCTGGGCGCACTTCCACCGTGGAGAGAAGCGCAACCGGTACCACTACCACGCCTTCTGCGTCTACTGCGTGGCGCGGCTCGGTCTGCCGCAGGTGGCGCCCACGCGCGGCGTGTCCACCGACATGCTGCGCCACCTCGAGGGCTGCGCGTACTGCCCGCGCGAGATTGTCGCGCAGGTTAAGGACATGTACGAGCGGCGCGAGCGCGCGGCAGTACACAACAGCGAGCAGCAGCGCGCGTCGCCGTCGGCGCGGCACCGGAAGAGAGCGGCGCCGGCTACGCAGCCCGTCGCGATCGGCATACTGGCTGAGACTGGAGCAGTGGAGGACACTGGCGCGACGATGACGAATCTGCTGGGCGGTGTTGACATGTCGGTGGCGACGGAAGGGAGGGATGGACGCGGCCACGACCCGCAGACCATGTTCACTCCGGACAAGCCGCATAGGGGTGACAGCGCGCCGAGCAACAGCGGAGCTGCGGCCGCGACGATGGAGCAAGTGCTGCAGCAGTCCATGGACGTCGCGGTTGTCTCGCCCACTGGCGATCGGGACGCGAGAGACCGTTCGATTGATGATGGGACGGCTGTGGTCGTGTCCTCGCCGCTGTTTGGATCATCGCAGCCTGCTGTTCGACAGCATGCCGGCAAGCGGACGAGTGCAGATATGCTTGGCAGTGACGCGGTAATGACTAGCGCGTTTGCGACGCCGACCAGAAAGAAGAATGGACATCGGCGCTCGACCGACACAACCTCCGAGGCTCGAGACAGCGAGAGTGGACAGCAGCAGATGGACAACCGCAGTGAAGCGGAACGGGATGACAACGACTGGATAGCGTCGGTTTTGAAAGCTGTCGTCGCGTCCAGCTTGCCGCTGAGTGTGCTGCAGCGTCCGGACTTCCAGGCGCTCCTGCGATACATCCACCCATCGCCAGTCAGCCGGGATGGCGTTTCTGTGGACCTGTGCACACTGTTCGACGACGCGCACATCGTGGAGGCGGCACGGAAACTGGCTGGGTTGCAGCTCGACCGCGTGAAGGAAGGCATGCTAAACTCGACCGTCATCAAGGGCGGCCTGACTCTCAGCATCAATTGCTGGTCGACACTCGACCTACAGCACCTTGTGGCGTTCTCGCTGCTCAACTCGAACGGCGACGCCGCGTGTGTGCGTGTGGTGGACATGGGCAACCACGTGAATGCGTACACGTCGCCCAAGCTCGCGCTCGCAATCGAAGAGGTGCTCGATCAGCTCGGACGCGAGCAGCAAATCTCGGTCATGGGCATCGTCGCCGACTCGGTCGTTGCGCTGAACGCCGCGCGTCGTGTGTGCCGAGTGCCCAAGTGGGCCTCCTTGCTGGTTGTTCCATGTGTCTCAGCGGTGCTGAGTACGCTAGCGGGGAGCGTGTTTACACACCCTGGCTTCCATGAAGCGGTCGGGACCCTGATCGAGATCGCGTCCTTCTTTTCAAACCCGTCGCTACTGTCGGCGCTGCGAGAAGTCAGCGGCGTGCGCCATGCGTTCATCCCACTGCCACGACAAGAGAGTTGGCACTCGATTGTTGACTGTCTCGGTGCTGTGCTCGAGTATGCCGATGTGATCACTGCTATATGCGTCGGCAGCACCCGCGCGGCTGCGGAAGACGACGCCAACCGAACTGGCGGGCAAGCGTCAGTGTCTTCACGAGCTCCCCGGCCACTCGTCGAGCTCGTCGTGGCTGGCAATGGCATCATCTGGAAGACGCTGCGAGACATGGAGCGCGTGCTCGCACCGCTGCGAGAGGCGTGCAGCGTCGTCACCTTCCAGCCGCAGCAAGTGAGCCAGAAGCTGAAAGGCAGCGCGGGGAACGCGGAAACAACCACAAGCAGCAGCAGCACTGACCAGACTGTGGATCAATCATTTGCCCCACCTTCCACTTGCGGCGCTGGTGGTGGCGGCGTCGTTCAGAGCGGCCTAACACTGGCGCATGTCATGCACCAGTTCGGCCGTATGAGCCAGCAGTATGAGGCGATGGTGCAATCAAACGCTGCTCCGGATGCGCTAACGCCATCTTCATCGTCGCATCGGCTGTCCCCGACTGCATTGGAAGTGGCGGAGCTGATGCGGACACTGGTCGACACGATGTGGAGGCGCTACGACTTGCCCGCGATGGTGCTCGCGTACGTGTTTGACTTCCATCTGAATGCGTCGACACTGAATTTCAACCATCCACTGCTCAACTGGAAAGCTGTCGCGCTGTACTTCCAGCAGTACTTCCGCCGGTGGTTCGTGAGCGACGACAGTTCGTCTCCGCCTCCAGTCTCTGCTGTCAACATTTCATCGGGCCCCGAATCGTTAATCCTAACGGCGGAGCGTGCTACGGAGATCCTGAACGCATACCAGCTGCGGCAGTTCCCTTTTGACCCGGCCACGACAAACGACTACACTGACGTGTCGTCCTTCTACTCGTTCGTGTCGGACTCGCATCCAGAGATTTGCGCGCTGTGCTGCCGACTGTACGCGCTTGGACTCGGATCAGCCAACGTGCGCAGCATCATTCGTGGTGTTGGTGTCGTTCCGCCCATCGCCCAGACCACCGACGCGCCTGCGACCGTCGAGCTACTGCTCCACATCGGGTTCGCGTCTAGCCTGAAGAAGTGTCTGTCTCCGCCAAGCGAGCAGGACGAGCGAGCGTCCACGAGTCTCGTGCACGGTATCGCCGCCACCTACTCCGGCCAAGAACTGCTGCTATGCGGCGCGGATGAGTGGGAAAGCTTCGCGCTGGAGTGGCGGCGGTACCTCGACCACGAGCTGGCAATGGATGAGTTTGAGCAGCTCAGCCAGATGACAACGGGCGGAAGTGACAAGAGTATGAGCGGTGGCGGCGATCCGGTCACCAGCGGAGCGCGAGATGACTCGGCGACAGAGTCGCTGCGGCATCTCAAGCTTAGCTTGGAAGCGACATTTGTCGGCAAGCTGCCGCCGCTGGTGAACGCGACGTTTATCGCCGATGTAGGCGAGACCGAGGTCGGCGTGAGTACCCAACACCCATCGTCGGTCTTGCTGTAAGCGGTGGCAACTTGACAAGGGGCGTTGCTAGTATTTATTGGGCGTGGTGGTGGGTGAGTCGGTCACAGCACTTGGTACAAAATGCACGGGGGATCGCCGCCGCGTGTGTCAATCGCGGCCGATCAAGCGAAGGACGCGTTCGATTCCGCTTCTCTTTTCGCGGCGGCAGCGCGCGTCATGCGCTCGCGCAACAGACTCATGCGCGACAGGATCTTGCGCCGATTGATGCCGTTCGACGTCATTTCAAGCTGCACCTGGCAGTAAGCGAGGGCCTCGGCGAACTCTTCGCACGCCACAGAGGCGAGCACCAGGTTGTTAAGGATCGTGCGCTCGCGCTTGGTGTCGCCGATCGAGCGGGTGATCTCGAGGCACTTCTCGTAGCACTCGACGGCTTGCCTCGCGCTCTGCCGGTCCAGGTACACGGTGCCAAGGTTGCCAAGCGCGCGCGCCTCCACCACCTTGTCTCCTGTCTCTTTAGCGGTCTCACGCGCAATGACAAACCGAAGAATGGCTTCGTCCAGTCGCTTCTGCTTGTAGAACGCCATGCCAGCGTTCAACTCTTCGAGCGCAGAGCCTCGCGGTGGATGGGGTGTCGACAGCGACGGAGTGGACGCTGAGATGTCCGAGATGCCGTCAGCCGACTCGGACTTGGCTTCTATAGAGTCGCCGCTGTCGCTAGAGCGGAGGAGCAGGTCGTCGCTGGTTGTTGACAGATTCGGCAAGGACGCCGTGGATGCACGCATATCCTCGCTCTCGCTTGAAGGTGAGCGATGATCAGCGATAGTCAGCGACGAGAAGCTTCCGTACACGTCGTCGGTTGTTGGTACTGGAGGTGGTGACGGTCGTAGCAGAATCGAGCGAGGAGGAGAGGGCGGCGGACCGAGAGCTGGATCCCATGCGGGAGGTTTTGACGCTGACAATGGAGCCGATGAATCCCTTTCGACAGGCTCGCTGTCGCCCATCCCAGCAAAGCTGCCGTAGCCGCCGGAAGATGGCGCCTTGACTGTGACGGGAAGTATCGGAGTGGCTGGAGATGTCACGTTCGCACGCGCGAAGGAGCCGTACACACTGTCTCCATCCTCGTGGCTTCCGACTCCCCAACCGTGGGCTTTTGCATGGGTTGGTGACCTCGACAGTGAGACGAACTGGGCTTGTCGAGCTGCGAGCTCGCGCGATTCGTCCGTCGGAAACATCGCAGACGCCGCAAACACGTCGAAGCTCGCGTACCCGTCAGGGCTTGAAGACAACTGCGCGTTGCTCGCGGCCGCGTAGAAGCTACTCTTGCTGCTGGTCGCTTGCTCCGCGAACGCCGCGAAGCTGCCGTAGTCCGCTTCTTGCTGCTTGCTTGCATACGGCTGCTGGCGCTCCAGCAAGCCGCCCGAGAGATTATGGCTGTTCGAGTCGTTGCTAGGGACCGACGAGAGTGCGTCCAACGAAAAGCCGGCGTAGCTATCCGAGCAGCATGCCGTGTCATCGCTGGCATCAGGCGGTAGCTGGAACCCGTACTGCTGGTACTCGGCCTGGGCTCTCAACACCGGCGAGTGCGTGAACAGCATGGACGCGCTGTAGCCGGCTGCGTCGCTGTGCGCGTCTTGCGCGTCCACGACCGTCTCGGAGCTAAACGCCGTGTATGCGTTGCTCAGGTGGTCGCACATGGCGCGCAGGTCGCCCAGCTCGTGGTTGCACGCGCGCGCCAGGTCGGACGGGACCTAGAGCCCCACGACAAGGTCAGAACTATAGCTGCTTGCATATGAAGATCACACACTTCTATATGGTGGAGAAGGCGCAGTCACGTACGCCATACTTCAGGCGCGACGTGTTGTGCTGCACGAACGACTGCAGGGACGTGTACGTGCGTTGCTGCCGGCTTCGGCTCCCTTCGAGGAGCGCGTACCCCCCGTGGCGGCCCAAATTCTCGACCAGGCAGTTCTTCACCTCGCGCCGGCCGTCCGCTGCGTGCACCTTGAGGTACGACAGCGTAAACTTGGTTGGCTGCGACTCGGAGAAGCGCACGAGGAAGGCGCCGTCGTCCAGCGCGCGCGCCGTCAGCACGCGCTCGGCGTCCTTGCGGCCCATGCTGCCGTGGAACCACGGCGCCATCTCGCGGTTGACGCACAAGCTGTCTACCAACTGCTCACGCCGCTTGGTTAGACCCAGCGCGGCCGGTTCGCGCTGCCGTTCCTCACCTTCTGGATGCTCTGTTCGAGCGGTCCGAAGCGCGCGAGGAACCACAGGAACTGGACAAACACCACATATCCGTAAAGCGTCGCGTCCAGAAGATAGAGGAGAGAGATAGAAGTAAGCGGCTTACGTCCTGCTTGGTCACGGCGTCGTCACTGCGCGCGCCGTCGCCCAGGCAGAAGCGTACGAGCACGCGCAGCTCGTCCATCGACAGCTCGGGCGGCAGCGCCTGCGCCTCGCACACGCGCAGCAGCGCCGGGAAGAACTGCGCGCGGAACGCCACGCTCGCCGCCGCGTATCCGAGCGATGCCCGGGGGAAGAACTGCGCCTCCCACCACGCGAGGCCGCCGCCATCGCCGCCGTCGACTCGGCGCATTTGCTTCTCCCCTACAATTGAAAGGCGAGACCTTCCCATGCCGCTCAGGTTACTTTTTCATCCAATGAGCATCCTTACAAATATAATATCAATCAATCATAAGGGTCTATTTGAGATGGATACACTGCTACGACAAGAGGTGGCGCGGAGAGATGGCGACGCTCTGGACGCTGAGGTCCGCGGCCGCCGCGGGGAGCCTGCTGCTGCCCGGGCGCGAGCCTATAGGGATGCGTCGGCTGCTGAACTGGTGCGGCTTGGCTGCGGACACGCGGCGCGCCGACGCGGCGCCTGCACTTGCCGGTAGCGTCGCCTGATTGGCTGCGGTCCGGTCGAGCAGCGTTGGTCTTGGCTGCTCGCTGCTCGGCTTACGCTGTTGCTGGCGTTGCTGGGTCTCGATGAGGATCGAAGAGAAGTCATCTAGTCCGCTGTCCCTGCCGTGAACAGCGCGCGGGGATGTTGGGCGGCGCATCACGTCCGGGTACACGACTGGTACAGAGGACTTGGACGCACTGCGCGGAGTCGCGGCCCTCCCTGTTATCAGCATGGGGTCGAACGAACCAGGCGCATTAACGCCACCGCCTCCAGCTTGCTGCTGCTCGTGTCCGATGGATAAGGCGTGGCTCGGTTGGCGTCTCGAGGCGCTGGGTTCGGTGTCGAAGACGTTCATTCGGGACGAAGACACCATCAAAGACGGCGGTGCGCCTGGTCGGTGGGCTACCGCAGCTGTAGACGGCTGACGAGCGCGCTTGTAGGACGCCGAGGCTGTCCGAGGCGAGGCGGACGAAGTAGCGGCATGGGAGCCGGACGTTTGCGGCCGAGGCGATCGCGCGGACTCTGGAGACGCGTGAAGAACGAACGTTGTCGGCTTGACCGCGACGTGGTTGTATGGGTCGTAAGCTCCGAGCGAGCCGACTTGAAGCGGAGGAGGCCTAGGTGATCGCGCATCGGATGTGAATGAAGCTACCCGCGAGCTGTCCGCTTTGGCTGCTGCCGCTGCACTCGAAGAATGGATCCCAAGGCCGTACGGCAGCTCCTGTCCGCTCAAGAACGCGGCCGAACGGTCGGAAACTAAGCCGGACGGCCGGACGATAGCGAACGTCGGCTCCAAGGAATACCCATGAAGTCCGTCGAGCTGGATTGGTCCGGTGTTGTATCGAAAGCCGTCTTCCAATGAGAGCGAGAGCCCGCGGTCTCGATGGGACGCCTTGAGACCTTCCGCGAGCTGTTGTCCGTACGCTTTTACCATCAACGGCGAGACAGACAGCTGGTCGATTGCGAGACTGGCCAAGTCTACATCCACGAGCGTCTTGTCAGAGCAGACTCGTCGCTGCGATTCGCATCACTCTATCAAATCTCACCATATATAACATGCGGGTTTGCCCCAGATGGGGACGACGTGAATACCCTCGGCTTGGTGTTGGCCGCCGTGTGTCGCTTGAACGCACTCGACCGCCTCGTTGCCATTGACGCTGCGCTCTGAGCTCGATTGCTGCTCGTACATCTCCTGTCCACGGTTGAATCCGCCAAACCTCCCTTCGTCGTTCGATTGCTCTCAGATGCTGAAGCTGCGGCATCTGCTGCTGTTATGCCGCTGCCAGTATCCAATCCATCAAATTGCCTTAGGATTTCCGACCCACCTTGCTGCTTTGAGGTCTCGGACTCGGTCGACAGTCGCTGAGCTTCCTCGCTCTGATCGCCAGAACTCGCGAGCTCATGCGGTGTGTTAGCGACGATCTGGTCGAGGAACAAGTTAGCTTCGGCGCTCCTCAGCTCGAACTTGAGATCGTCTGTGACTTGGTCGATCGTGACGCGCTTGGACTCCTCCAAGATGTCGACAGGGTTGATATCTTGGCAGCGATAGCGATATAAACGCTCGTGAGCGGGACAACACGCCGCATATCAAACACACGGCTTTACCTTCGAGCGGCTTGAGAAGATGGTTATCCCCCCAGGCAAAGGTGAGGCTGTGCATGATGCAGTACAACAGCGAAATGTACTGTGTATGCCAAGCACAAAGCGTGAGCACCGGCCTGTCAACCTTAGGTCATGCCATTTAGTAAGGGAACGAACATCCTCTTCATCGACGGTGTCGGTCCATAGGTCTGTACGACAGTGAGTGTTAGTTATGTTATCGTACGTCCGTGCATTCAGCAGAGCCATTGCTCTCACCGACGAGCTCGAACATCGCCAGGTGGAAGAAGGAGTAATCTAGGTGGTCCTTGCCGCCGGTATCCCGTGCCCAATCGTCCTGGATCAGCTCGCGTGACGCCGCGACGTCGAACTCAGGCAAGATCAGGCGGTGAAGCCGCAGCATGAACGCCTCATAGTTTGC
The DNA here is from genome assembly GCA_023338025.1 of Phytopythium oedochilum. NCBI lineage: Eukaryota > Oomycota > Peronosporomycetes > Pythiales > Pythiaceae > Phytopythium > Phytopythium oedochilum. Next base: position 35,763 of record JAADXX010000007.1, read on the forward strand.
GAACTTGAGTTGAGAGTCGCTTCGAGCGCTACTCCTGCTGCTGATGGTCGAAGTGGAGGTGCCTGCGTGCACTGCGCACAGCCACAGCCGCTGTGTCAACGCCACCAAGTGCGAGTGTCGCTGCAGCGCGATCCGTTTCAACAGGCTCTCCTATCTCATTCGACAATGATAGCCTGAATGAGCCACGATTGCCAAACAAAGTCAGCCTGCATTGACCACTGACCTGTGTGTAGTGATCTAGGTTGCCTTGTTGCCGATACGAAATGTCGTTGGCTGCGCACGTGTCGATTTCAGCGATAACATGCCTAGTCAATGGCGAACATCGCGAAAGCGTTAGATCATGGAAGGCCCGGAAAAGGTCTACAAACGCTCACGCACCCGTCGTTGACCAGTGAATGCACTTGGCCTTGCAGTGCGTCTAGAGACGACCCGTCCGCTGTAATACGCGCGACCGCCTTTGTCGCGCTACGTTTACACCCCTCCAGTCACTCACTCAGAATCATAACGAGCACCTTGCAAGCCTCTCACCTTCTTGGGTTGCTTGTGGAGCCCTCCGGGGTGGAACCAACAGTCTTCTTGCCGCCAGAGAACCTCCGCAGATTGATCAGCGCCTTGATGGTGCCCTTGAACGTCCGGAGCTTGCGGTAGTAGGATTTCAGCGAGAGCAGTGAGCTGCCGCTTGAACCCGCGACGAGCGCCTTGCTTTTGGACGACCCAGCGTTCCATCGTGGTCGTAGCGGAGGCGTCGAGTCGCTCGGATCACGCCTGTCGACTCGTGCGGATGGAGATAGAGGCGCATACTCAACCTTGCGGCTGACCAGCTCCATTGCAGACGAATCGCCGGGATTTTCCTGTTTTGACACAAACGCCACGCTTCAGCCGACAACCAAGAATACATCACACGATCGAGCTCAAATCCGTCAACTCGCTGTTATCTTGGACGGGTATTTATACGCTATTCGCTGTGTTCATCTTTGCCTGACCGCCCTTGTTCATGGCGACACCGCCCTCATCCATTACGAGCTCAAAGCTGCATTGCCTTACGAGCAGCAGTCATGAAGGATCACGAAGTTGGCAATGGCGCACCGCCCAATGCAGTGGCAGCAACGCCAACAACCACAGACGAGCACGGGGCTGCAGTTCGCAATAGCGCCTTCTTCGTCCTCGTGTCAAAGGCCGATCCGTCCGCAATTCCACTTGTGTTCTTCCCTTACCCAGCCTCCCTGGCTATTGAACGCGCATGCCCTCCCGGCTATGAAGGTACTCGTGTCGGAAGTAAGCAACAATGCCGTTTGATAGGAGTGTTGGCTGATGCTGTATCCTCCAAACTCTGCTGCCTAGTTCGCCAGGTTCCAGCCGACAAGGCGGGTGTCAAGCTCTCATTTGGAGTCACTAAGCGCTACATGTACAACGCCATCGGCCACACCCTCAAAGCTGCTAACATTCACAAATTCGTCACGCCAGACGCGAGCTCTCGCTCAAACTGGAACATCTACTGGGGCCACCACCTGAGCGCGCAAGAAATACTGACACTGCTGCCGTTCCATCGTGTCAACCACTTCCCGGGCAGCCTGGAGCTCGGCCGTAAGGACCGCTTGTGCGCAAGTCTGCTGCGCATGAAGAAGAGTCATCCGTCGGCGTACGCACGGATCATCCCCGAGACGTTCCTGACGGTGAACGACTACGATAAGCAGCAGTTCCTGGCTCGCTTCCATGCCGAGCCGAGCGTGCTATGGATCCTCAAGCCGCCGAACCTGTCGTGTGGTCGAGGCATCAAGATCGTCAGCGCCAGCTCGAACCCGAATGTCAAGCTGACCAAGAAAAGGGCGTACGTCGCACAGGTAGGAGCACCTCGCAGCATTAGACTCACGTTCATACGTCACTTATCGCTGCGCTGGTTGGTTGGTTCAGCGCTACGTGGCGTCGCCGTTCCTGATCAACGGGCTGAAATTCGATCTGCGGATCTACGTGCTCGTGACCTCGTTCGATCCGCTGCGTGTCTACCTCTTCAACGATGGACTCGTTCGCTTCTGCACGGAGCCGTACTCGACGAGCAAGAGCGCCGTGCAGAACCGCTTCGGCCATTTGACCAACTACAGCGTCAACAAGAAGAACACGGCCGCGTTCAGGCCCAACCAAGACACAGAGAATGACAACGACGACGGGGATGACGAACGCAGCAGCAAGTGGAGCCTGCAGATGCTGATCAAGTACCTCCGATCGCAAGGCAAAGCGCACCAGCTCGTAAGTTTCCAGAGCGAGCTCGAAGACATGATCGTCAAGACGCTGATTGCTGTCGAAGCCAAGCTTGGCAGCAACAGCAGGCAGAACGCGTTTGAACTGTATGGGTTCGACGTGCTTCTCGAGGGAGAAGACATGGTCCCATGGCTGCTTGAGGTGAACGTGTTCCCGTCGCTAAGCAGCTCGTCTCCGATGGACAAGCGCATCAAGACCATGCTCGTGGGCGACATGTTCCAGCTCGTGGGCATCCCTTTCCAGGATCCTCAAACTGGCATCCACGACCTGGAAAGGAGCAAACTGGAGCGCCTCCACGGCGTCAAACCAAGTCGGCGTCGGCATTCCTTGGTCGCTGAAGCTTCGACGCCGGCAGCTTTCGTGGATCAGACCAAAAACAACCAGCGGCAGCAGCCACTAAAGTCGGCGGGGACAAGGAAAAAGCACACGACCGACGAGTTCATGAGCGCTGCCTTTGCGTCGAACAAGCAATTGGGAATGGACCTCGACGACGACGACCTCCGAACGGTCAAGGTAATGGAGGAGGAGGTGCTTCGACGCGGCCACTTCTCGCGCATCTTCCCCACGGCCCAGTCATTCGACAAGTACGCCGCTCTGTTCGACACACCGAGGTACCGCAACGTGCTGTGCATGCGATGGCTGCAGCTCGCTGGCGCCGACTCTGCGCGTCGACGCCCTCAACTGATGGCATCCTAGCCAGGCAGCGCTTGGGGATACTGTAGCTGTATGCATTCGACCAGGAACCGAGCGCTGGAGTACGCATTACTCTGTTGGTTGCTCCTGCTGCAGTAGCTGCTGCTGCTGCTGCTCGCTGATGAGGTCCTCCGTCTTTCCCAGCGTAGCAAGATGCGCTTCTAAGCTCGCAAGCCGATCTTGCAGCCGATCAACGCTCGCCTTTTGCTCGCCGTCCGTGCTGTCTATCCGCTGGTGCAGCTTGAAGATCTGCTGCTCCGAGAACGCGAGCCGCTGCGAGAGTAGCGCCAGCTTGGCGTGGATGGCGCCCGCGATCTTGGCTTCCAGCTGCTGTATCATGCTCTGCTGCGCGCTCGCCAGCAGCAGTTGGACGCTGCTAATGCCAGGCGGAGTAGGTGACGTACTGCCGACCGGCATGGGTCCGCCACCAACGCTCAGTCCAGCAAGAGCATCGGCAACGTCGCTATGAATCACACAAGCCACGTCAGTCGTGGGCTCTAATAACACGCAGAACCTGGCGCTTCGAACCTTGGAACTGGCGCGGGAGCAGGAGTCGGCGGCGCGTCCGGGATCGCGTCGTAGACGCACCGGAACGCGAGCAGCTGCAGCTCGCGCTTGTCGCCCACGAGCGACACGAACTTGACGCGCAGCCGCGAGACGGACGCGAGCACGCTATGCTCGCTCGACCGCTGGTCGAACTGCTCGCGGATGGCGAAGCGCGGCGGGTCGTCGCCGCTGCGCGCGCCGCGGAACGTGCCCATGTACACCTCCCCGTGCTCGCGCTCGCCCAGCAGGTTACGCCGCGTACCCTCCATGAACAGCTCCACGTGGCGCGCCGATGCGAGCAGCTCGAGCCGCAGCCAGCGGCACCGGCGCGGCGTCGGCGCCCACTCGACCGTCAGCTCGCAAACCGCCGGTGCCTGCTCGTCATCCAGTGGCGGAGGACGCCTGAGCACCACGGGCGAGTCGAAGGACGCTTCGAAGCGGACACAGCGCTCCTCTGCTTGCTCTGCACTCGCGTCGCCGCCCGAGGCCTCGCGCTCCGTGAAGAACGCCGCGCCATCGTCGGCAACGAGCCAGGAGCTCCGCCACGCGACCGCCATCTCCAGAGGATCTGTGATGCCTTTTACACTTGATTTTGTTATTATTTCCATCGTAATACTTCAAAGTAATATATTTTTCGTCACTATTACCGGTAATAATTGCAAAAATTGTATGATTACGATAAAAATAGCGATAATAAAATCAATAGTGACGCATTTCACGATATTGCAAGCGTCGAGCAGCTCCATTTTCCCAGAACGAGCCAATTTGACGACGGAGGAGGAGACCATGGCGACGCCGGTCGTGAGCGTGCTGTTCGTGTGCCTGGGCAACATCTGCCGCAGCCCGGCCGGCGAGGCCGTGTTTCGCGAGATCGTCGCGCAGAAGGGCGAGGCCGCGCGCTTCCGCGTCGACTCGTGCGGCACGGGCGGCGGCAACCCGGACTGGTACTGCGCCGGCGGCTGGTCGTACCACGAGGGGGAGACGGCGGACGCGCGCATGGCCAAGGAGGCGCGCAAGCGCGGCTACGAGCTCGCGTCGCGCGCGCGGCCGCTGACGCTGCAGGACCTGAGCGACTTCGACTACATCGTCTGCATGGAGGACAAGAACCGCGAGGCGGTGTTCGAGGCCGCCGAGGCCTGGGGCGGCGCCGACGCCTTGGCGCTCGCAAAGCAGAAGGTAAGCTGCCCCTGGACATGCATTTGCCAAGGTGCGGTCGCCGGTAGACACGAAGCTAATACGTCGTCGTTCGTGTCTCTGCTCCATCAGGTGTCCATGATGACCACGTACTGCACCAAGTTCAAAGGCGCGCGGCGCGTGCCCGACCCGTGGTACGAAGGCGGCTTCGACCACGTGCTCGACCTGCTCGAGGACGCCTGCGCGGGCTTGTACGAGCACATTTCGCGCTAAAGAGCGTCCGGTCAATGTGTAAGCGGGATATGCAATGCACGCAAGTTGTCGGCACCCACTAGGCGTCTGCGAGCGAGTGAGCGAGCGATGCATGGATACTGCCGCGTCGTGCCCAATGGAGAAACAGGTACCCGTGTCCAGGTGACTGGCGCGCTATTGGAGCTGCAGCGCCTCCATCCGCGAGCTTGGAGACAAATCGCGCGCGATCTCGACCGAGAAGATTGGATCGCGCGCCGGGTCGATCATTGCCGAGCGCGCAAACTCGCGCGACAGCTCCTCGTCGCCCTTGTGCGCGTTCGTGGCGTGCGCAGCGATCACCTCGGTCGGCATTCTCCAGTCCTGAAGGGCGTGCGCAATGTACAGCATCCCGCCTGGAGATAGCTGGACGTGGCAAGCGATCATGTCCGTGCGTCAATCTTCAGTGAGTGGTGGAGTTAAGGACGTCTGGCATTTCTCACCTGTGCTTCGTTGCTCGGTGGTGCGTCTACCAGCGTGAGGCGTCTCAAATTGATCTGTGGCAACGGGTTTGAAGCGAGTCAGAGCCGCGCAGACAAGCAGTCCGTCTACTCGAAAGAGAAGGCTCACCTGGAGCGAGATGGCGTGCTGCCGCTCGAACGAGGTCGCCGCCCGGAAGAAATGGTCCAGGTGCCCGCGATTCTTCCATGACGGGCTGCCGTAGCTCAGCTCGGCCGGCACGGAGATCCGCCGCCGCTTCTTCCCCTTGAGCTTCTCCATGAACTGGAACGTCCCCGGCAGCGGTGACGGTCGCTCTGCATTTCGCCGCGCCGGGATATTGAGCTGCGAGTGCTTCGACGCGGATGCCCAACCGACCGGAGAGCTGTCGCCAAACACGTCCTCAAAGTCCATGTCGTCGCGAGGAACGGTGATGCGCAGCTCCGACAGCTTCTCGCCGGCGGTTCCGCAGTCGCTCCCTGTATCACTGAGCTCGTTCTCGCTATCATCCATCCTCGAAACGCTCTCTGCGCGAGCTGAGGCTTCATGCCATGTCAGGCTCTGTGCTGGAAGGCGTGAACCCGGAGCTTGACGAGGTTGAACCCGAGCCAATGGACGGCGAGGTAGCTGCTGCTCGTGACTGACGGTCGAGGACGCGGCCGGCGTAGCTGAGAGGAAAGCAGGGGATGGGAACGGCTCAACGTCCATTAGTCGCGGAGACATGACCTCCGACTCGAGGAAGAGGGGCATCGCGTCCATTGCGAGCGCCTCCAATTGGTCCTGGGACATGGCTATGGACTCGTCAAACGGCAGCATCATGTTGTCGGCGGTCTGATCTAGACCGAGCACGCTGCTGCTGCTATGGCTGCTGTTGGACGAACTCTTGCCGGGCTGGAGCAGGTTGCGCCACAACCGGCACGCCGCCGGCACGCCTGCTCTGTTCTTACAGGCGCACTCGCTTGTAGGATGCACCGGCTGCTCGCACGACAGGAACGCGGACGACACCGGGCATAACTCATCGGCACAGGAGCGGTGGTCTCGGACTTCGACGAGCACAGTTCCATCTCGCGGTCGGAGCGCGATCTTGCGGGAGGGGCGAGCACATTCGTGAGCTGGCCTGGTACAGCAAGAGGTGGACCACGAGAACGAACGCACCAGATCGGACAGTCCGTCCGGGATCCGCCCTTCGTCAACACAGGCGAGGAAGTACCTGCGACGGGATCCGTTTGGCTAAAGATACCGCACGGCGAGCTCAGCAATTCGACAGTGCACCCACCGCACCTCGACTCGGCGTCGTAGGGCTGCGCAAAGCCTTCGACCCACTGATTGGCTTTGTTGACGTGCCGGCACACGAACGCGTCCTGGAACAGCACGACCTGCAGCGCGCAGGGCCCGCCCCACGCATCCAGAGCGCCGCCGCAACTATCTGACCGCGGCGGATTCGCAGTTCCCACGTGTGTCAAGTCGTCAAAGTTACGGTCATCATCGTCATCGATACTCGGGGACAACGGCCGGCATCGGCGCCGTAACGAACCCCATGGATGCCGCTGCATGTGTGGGAGGGACCGCTTCGCTGCCTCCTGAGATCCTCGCACTACCCAGCCAAGTGGGAAATCTCTGACTGCCAAGGGCGTCCGTCACTCACGCACAAGATATCTGCCGACTACCCAACTGCACGCACTGCCTTTCAAGATCTCGTTTCGAGAGGGGACGAGGATGCGCTCTTCAACATGGGGGGCTTCCAAGTTTTGGCGCCTGGATACGGTCCGAACCGACTCGGGACCGGTCCGCCATGTGAGACTTGCAAAGGTGGAACATTGGCAGTGTATTGAGATTGTTCGAGTCCGCAGCGGACCGGAAGGCGGGCGGGCCGAGCTACTCGCTGCTCTTCTTGGCCGCCTTCTTCTGCTTCTTCTTGGACGGGACAGCCATGTAGTCGTCCACGGTCGCGGCGACGGACTTGGCTCCCTCTTTGGTGCTCTGTGGGAAACAATCCGTTGACGGACGACAAATCAGTATCACGCAACAACACACATCGGTAAAGCCGCCATGCAAGCGACGACGCCCACCTTTTGGCTGAGGAACTTGTTCTTGAGGCTCTCGATCGAGGCGGTGCGGTTCTGCTGCGCCTCGGCCTCGCGCTGCTTGCGCTTCTTGCTGGCCTCCTTCTCGCTCGGCGCGACAAACTCGGCCTGCTTTTCGACCTTCTTCTGCTGCTGCTCCTGCGCCTTCTCCGCGCGCTTCTTCTGCTTCTTGAGCGCCTTGCGCTCATGCTCCTTCATAAAGTACTCGCCGCTTTCGATCTCCTTGTCGACCTTGCTCGGCTGCGGCGCCGGCGGGAACGGCGTGTACTCCTTCTTCTCGCGCACCTGCTTGGGCTTCTTGGTCTGCACGTTCTTCTTCTTGAAGGTGGGCAAGAACCGCTCCCAGTTCTCGCCCTGCAGCTTCGGGTCCTTGGCCAGCTCGCGCTTGATCATCAGCCGCTTCACGTTGTAGATCGGGTGGATGTTGGCGAAGCAGTCCTCGACGATCTTGCGCACGTTGCGCAGGCCCTGGTAGCTGCCCATGGCCGACACGGTGTTGCCTTGCACCAGCACGTAGCAGTTGGTGAGCAGCTCGATGGCCTTGAGCGTCGCTCCGTCCGGCCCGACCAGCCGCTGCCGCCGCTTCACGAAGCGCTCCTTGTTGCGCACGAGGCCGCCGATCTTGATAATGTCGCACTGGACCTCGTCGTCCAGGATCTTGATCGCCTGCATCCACGCGAGTGGGGTCAGTCAGCTGCTACATGCTGCATCGGCAGCTGGTTCAGAGCTCCGGTATGTACCTGGTTGACGGGGATGCTACGCGCAAGCAGCTTGATGAGGTCGCGGGCCTTGAGGATAATGTACGGGTCGGTCGTCTTGCGAGTGGTGCGCACCGTCATGCTGCCCTCGACGAGGTTGAGCTCGCAGGCGATCTTGTGCGCGTCCAGCGCCTTGGTCACGATCGGCCAGACCTCGCGCAGGTACTTCTCGCGGTACTTGGGGAAGAGCGTCGCGAACGAGCTCTCCTCGAGCAGGCTCGGCATCGCGCGCTTCTTGCCGGGCGCCTTGTCGTCCTCGACCTCGTCCTGCCACGGCTCGACCTTCCAGTGGTCAATGTCCTCCGAGTCCCACGGCTTGTCTTTGCGGTGGCTCTTCTTCTGCTGCTGCGCCTCCGCCTCCACGTGGTTGCGCGGCGCGTCGCCGTCGAACTGCTCCATCCTGCTACAAGTGACTCGGCTGCGGCTGCTGCTGCTGCTGCTGCACGTCCGCCGAGCGCGCCTCCTCAAGCCCCGCGGTGCTCTTTGACCAGCCAAATTCGGCGCAGTGGTGCCGACGATACAGCATACTTACCGGTTGTCGGTTATACAACCGGCCTAAAAAGATCATACCGATTAAACCGGTATCAACGAAATTGATGTACTCGCTTTTGATTGGTAAAAACAAATGAAAAAAATGATATCGTTTTCCCTACCCCCAGCACATAATCCGTCCTATTCTATGTATTTAGCACCATGATATAGTCGAAGTGGTCAAACCAGGTATGTTTTTATTGGATTTCCAAAACCGTCGCAATAGTGAGCACGGAATTTGTTCCTGGAGTGTTGCACCGTCCGATTTGGAAACCCGATTCTCCAATTTAATGTCAAAACACGATTTAGAAAGGATAAACCAGGTACGTTATTATTGATTTTCCAAAACCGTCGCGATAGTGAGCACCCCAGTCCGATTTAGCAATCCGATTCTCATATTTGATGTCAAAACACGGTATAAGAGAGAACAAAATATGGTGCAATTCGGGCGTCAGTGATTTATACCACAGTCGCAAAGAGAAGCCGACGACCCCAGTAGAAAAGACAGCAACTCATCGAAACCCAGCCCAGGCGCGAGGAAATGGCCGAGCCGAATGTCCACGCAGCGGCGGCGGGGGCGCGTCGGGGCGGCGGCGGCGAGGACGCGGCGGCGCTCGCGGTCGTCGTGGTGCCGACGGGCGCCGCCGGCAGGAGGAGCAGCCTGCACCAGCCGGCGGCGGAGGAGGATCCGGCCGACGACAGCGGCGACTCGCTCGACTCCAAGGACACGCGGATATACCCGCAGGTGCGCACGAGCGACAGCGCCACCGTGCCGGCCGCGCAGGGGATCAAGGAGTCGGCGGCCGCCGCCGCCAGGGCGTTCGCGCCCAGGAACGCGCAGTCGGAGCCGAGAGCGCGCAGCGCGTCCGCCGCGGTGTACGAGTCGCGGGTGACGACCAAGTTGCTGGACGGCGGCCGCGTCGACGTGCCGCTTCCCTACGGCACCAACGTGACGATGTCGCGGAGGCACTCGATCCTGCGCATGAGCTCGAGCGGCCGCGGACTCAAGAAGAGCGCGTCCGTCGAGTTCATCCTCAGCAAGGAGGAGCAGGTCAAGATCGTCGAGCAGAGCATCCACCTGAGCGGGACGTCGATCTCGGGCCGCGACAAGTTCCCTCGGTACGTCCAGCCTCCCTTCCCTCCTCTGCCCTGCGTTGCGTTCAAAGTTGCGAGAGAGGGCTGACGACTTGCACTCGCGGCGCTTTGGCACCCAGGCGACTCACGTTCGAGGAGAAGGAGGAGCTGTACCGATTGCGTCCCGACCTGGAGATCGGCCCCGCGCCGTACTACAACGAGAAGGTGGCGGAGATGAACACGCGGAACCAGCGCCGCATCATCTTCGCCATGTTCGGCGGCATGCTCTCCATCGTGATGCTGCTCATCATTTACTCGGTGCTCGCGGGAGCCGGCCAAGTGATGTAGACCCCTCGGCGCCGACGCTCGCTCTCTTCATCGCGCGGGACCGTCTTCGGCACGCGGCCGACCTCTCGGGATTGCTCCTATCTATATCTTTATTGTCTTCCCACGACGGAAGAAGCTAGCGGCGGCGTCGGCGAGTCGGGCGGTCCCGCCCTTCGTTCTTCGGCATCGACGCTCGGGGTTGGTCCAATCGGGAATCGCAGGTGATCGATCGGGTTGGGCTCGTCGCGCGTAGTCTTCGTAGTATAAAGCACATGAACTCGGTGCCCCAAGCAGCGACCAAGTCGCTCAGTCGTGCAGTCAGCAAGTTGGTCGTCATAGATCGCGCGCGCATGCTGCAGTTGACTTGAATTCTCCTATTCGTTCATCCACGAAATAATGTATCCCACTCGACGCTAATAGACATGCGGCCTTGAAGTTGGCGAGTGTTTTTCCCGCATGTTGCCACCAAAATGCATTGGTGGGCAGCTACAGCTCAGGAGTGTTAGTGCAGGCGATGCAGCTAGCTCCCTTGACGTTGCCTTCGCCGGTTTCTCACCCGTTGCTGACCCCAACGCTCGCTCGCGCTGTGTGATTGAAGCGGACAAAGTGATGGACGCGCGCCATTCCATTCTTCAGCTTCGCGTCTGATTACCTATGTGGTCTACACTATATATCCGAAATGAGATGATCCAACCCTAACTGACACGCCAGATATCCTACATTAACGTTAAAATCGTGTGGTCGGGTAAAACTGCGCCAGAGCCAACCCATCGTGATAAAGCTGCCAACCGAGGCGCCGGCACCGCTCGCTCCTGCTACTGCCTGCGCGTCCCCCGCCCGCGACCATGCGCCTCATCACGCACAACCTGCTCACGTGCAACAAGAAGGGCGTGGAGAACGGCTTCCCGCTCCGCATCGAGGCCGAGACGGTGGAGGTCGTCGAGTCCGAGTTCAGCGCCGAGTTCGTGCGCAAGATGGTGGCCAAGCTCGACTGGGCCGCCTTCCTCGCGGGCGCCGAGGCGCTCCACGTCGCGGACGGACTGCCGCGCGAGCTGCCGGCCGACGCGTCGGTGGACGAGGAGACGCTGCGCAAGGTCCACCACGCGCTGATGGACGTCCATGTCAAGCAGGGCAAACTCGTCTGCCCCGAGTCGGGCCGCGAGTTCCCCATCGTCGACGGCATCCCCAACATGCTGCTGAACGAGGACGAGGTGTAAGGCTGCGCGCCACGTTACCCTTTGCTTATGTTAGACGGCTCGTGACGAATAGAACCCGACCGAGTAGAACTCGAGAGTGCTCGTGCGTAAGGGGTTTAGTATGTCGCTTGACTCGAGTAGCGTCAGCCCAGACGACACGCAGTCAAGAAGCTTCGCCCGTGGGTTCGCGACGAGTTACACTGCCAGGTCGGACGGCTTCTTTGCGCGGGCGTCCTTCTTGCCTCGAGAGGGATCAAACCTGTCGGAAGGGAACCATCGGAGACGTTAGCAGACTTCCTAGCAGGCGATGGACGCGGCGGCAGTCACGACACGTACGGGGAATCATCGTTCAAGTCGTCGTCGTCATCACCACGCTTGTCAACTGACGATTCGGACTCGTCCACCTGTGCGATTGCCTTGATCCACTGGATGCGCAGCTCAAAGTCACCTTCTTGCTGGTCCGCGATCGCGAACCCGATCTGGATGGGATGCAAAAGCCGGGTGGTGAAACTTCAAGACAATGACTCAGTGCTTGGGGTGCGTTCGCAGCCTTACACTGCGCAGATTCGCTGGGTTGAGCGGTGTTTCATCGTCCAGCTTGACGTATCCTCTCGACGTAAGCATGAAGTGTCGGAAAGGGAGCTGCCGATGCAACAACATGGAGTATTCGCCACAAAATGGTTAGAGCACAAAACGCGACGGAAGCTGTTGTTGCAAGCAACGCACCTCAATGTCGACCCACTCGTTGGGAGGAGTGCGGATGAATCCCTGCAACGCCAGCGTGCGTCAGCCACACTTGCGCTTCCTTAGGCCGCGCGCGCAAAGAAGCTCAACGCACCATATACAGGTTAAGAGGGTTCCACCCGTCCATCTGAATGTTCATGCGATACCTGCAGTCCATACCGATCGAGAAGGTCAGTCTGTGTGCCATAGTCCACTGCGCGTCAGCACCCAGTAACGCACTCGCGTCCGTCGGTCATGACCCGCATCGAAATGCCCTCGTAGCCATGCAGCAGCAGCTCGGACGGGACCAAGGCGCGCACGCCACAGTAGCCGCTACGAACGACGTCGACCTCCGTGGGCTTGCACGCCATGCTCAGCCTCCCAGTAAACACGGCTGCGCCATCAAGAACGACACAGCCGTCAGTCCTATCTCACTGCCATTGCTTGATGAAGGATGCAAGACCACCTGACGGGACGCCATCGTCCACTCGAACAGTTGAAACCGTGCCCTTGACATCGTTTCCAGCGCTGTCCGCTTTGCTGTCCGGTCCATAGAAGCCCCATTTACATTCCGAGAGCCCTATGAGCAAGCATTGGTCATGGGAGGAGAGACGCTCGTCAGACCAGAGCAGTCGATCGTTGGCGAACCGCCGAGCCGACAGAGCGCGCGTACCTCCGATCGCCCGGTCGCTCGAAGACACCCACGCGGTAACCGAATCCTTCGTGCCAAAGGAAAAGATCTCCTGCTCCGGCTGCAGCGTCAGCTGGAGTCCCAGCGCTGCAAACCGTCCATGTTCAGTCACCACCGCCACGCAAGCGACGCACAACACCGTCAGCCTGTACGTCCAAAGCGGATGCAGCGCCCAGCAATACAACCGCGACCGTCACAACGGGACAGACCCAGGGCTGTACGTACACTGCTTGGAGCTCAGCACCGCCGAGTTGACGGAGCGCAGCGCCTTCTGTAGGAAGCTCATGGCCGCTCACTCGCTGATGGGCTCTCGCTGATGTGGGGGGCTGCATCAAGTCGTACTTAGTCGCATGCATCAACCGTACCTTGCAGAGACGAAACAGTAGTTGCAATAAACTCGCCGCGGCAAATGGTGAGTGTATAGCGAGCGCTTGCTGGAAAGGGACGCCGACGACACTAAGGGAGACGACGAGGCAAGCGGCGAGCATGAGCCTGCACCTGCCCAAGCACCGGTGGGGCACGCGCGGCATGGACGCGTACGAGAAGCTCGAGTGCATCGGCGCCGGCACCTACGGGTAACATCGCTCGTCCTCGCGTCGTCCTCGTCTCTCCGCGCTGCGCATTTAGACAACGGCGGTGTGTTCTCACCACGTAACTCTGTGTGTGTGTCGTACTGGACTGAGGGTGCAGACAAGTGTACATGGCCAAGGACAAGGCGACGGAGGACGTGGTGGCCATCAAGAAGATCCGCAGCCTGAACGAAGTGCAGGGCGTGAGTACAAGGCTGCATGTGATCGCCCAGACCGCACGGACTAACGGACAGCACTGGGTGGATGGGTGAACGAACGCGCAGCTGCCGGTCACGACGATCCGCGAGATCAAGGTGCTCAAGTGTCTGAACCACCCGAACCTGGTCGAGCTCAAGGAGGTGGTCGTGTCGGCCGAGAACGAGGACGACGACGGTACCGTCGCGCTGAACCAGCAGCAACGAGCGAAGTGAAAGGCGCCACAACGCTGACCTCGGACGCTTGTTGTGCTGCAGCCGAGTTCACGGAGAAGGACGAGGCGCTGGACTACTGTCACGGGTCCATTTATCTCGTGCTCGAGTACGTCGAGCACGACCTGACGGGACTCATCGACCGCCAGTACCCGTGAGTCTTCAGCATGGCGCTGTCTCGACGTCATGGACACCGGCCTTACGCTGTTACTGCTGTGACTTGGGAGCAGATTCTCGGACGTGGAGATCAAGTCCATCATGAAGCAGCTGCTCGGCGTCATGGAGTACATGCACTCGATCGACATCATTCACAGGTACGACGCGCTTTTTGTCACTATGCCTCTCGGTCCGCTCACTACGACACTAACGGACTGGTCAACGCAGAGATATCAAATGCTCGAACTTGCTGATGACCAGGCTGCACCAGCTCAAGGTCGCGGACTTCGGTCTCGCGCGCTCCGTGCGCGGCGACCAGCTCTTCACCAACAAAGTGGTGACGCTATGGTACCGCGCGCCAGAGCTTCTGCTCGGCGCGACGAGCTACGACGCGAGCATCGACATGTGGAGCGTCGGCTGCGTGTTCGCGGAGCTGTACATCGGCCACCCGATCTTCCAGGGCAAGACGGAGCTCGAGCAGATTACCAAGATCTTCGACATCTGCGGCACGCCCACGACGGAGACGTGGCCAGACTACAAGTTCCTGCCGCTCAGCAATAAGTTCGTGCCAGAGAAGCCGAAGCCGCGGCGACTGAAGGAGTACCTCATGCGCGAAACGAACGCTCGGAAGCGGATTCTGCCCAAGGGAGCGCTCGACCTGATCGAGGCGCTGCTCGTGCTCGACCCGGAGCAGCGACTGACGGCAGCTGACTGCCAGAAGGCCATGTACTTTCAGGCACGGCCGACCGCGCCGGCTGACCCGGCGTCCCTCGCACCCCTCGCCAACTTGCCCCACTCGCACGAGTACCAGACCAAGAAGATCCGCCGCGAGCAGGCGAAACTGATGAATGGTGGCGGTGCGGGAGCCAACGCGAAAGACACTGCTGCTAATGCTGCCAACGGCAACAACCCATCGATCTCCGGCCCCAAGGCAGGTGGAGGAAGTCCGTCAGCGGCTGCGAATGGGAGTGGCAAGGCGGGGAACAAGGACGCGGCGAGCACGGTGAAGGCGGAAGCAGCGCGCGAAGGCGAGCCAAGCGCCAAGAAGAGAAGACGAGAGGCTTAGTGACTCCCTTTGCTGCACGAATACGACGCGGAGGTCTTCTTCCTTGTGACGAAGGAACGGCAGGACTCTGAAAACGCGCGTGAGCAGTTCGCCTTCTCTTCGATATCAAGCAGGTAAGAGTAGGCGAACAAACGATGGTGAAGGCGCATCGCTAGTGCGTGAGATAACGGCTCTTGGATGTGCTGCTCCCCGTTGGACTGGGCTTCTGAAGCTGATGAGCAGGTCGATATAGGACATTAGTGTCAGTCAAACAGCATTGAACTATCGACACATCGAGTCGTGGATGTTACCTGGAGCAGCAGACTCGGGTTCTTGGTCTTGACGATGCTGTTGACCTCCTGCGGTGACCGCGGCATTGGATATTGTGAGCCCAGCACGCCTCACCGCTGTCTAGTTGGCTGTCCACGTACGTGAAGGCGCGTCTGCAGCACTTGGAGCCGCGTCTTCATCGAGTTGTAGCGGAACGAGATGTGCTGGCGGATGGTGTCGTCGGTCGCGCGCAAAAAGTCGACCGACAGAAGCTCCACGAACTTGTACTCCATGTTCTGGATGAAGTCCAGCCGCGCGCGGCCGTCCGCCTGCATGAGGTACACTGCCAGGTGGTTGTGGGGCTCCTTGATGCAGTTGTTGAGCATGCGGATGAGCACGTTCGCGTAGTCGGCAAAGTCCACCATGAGCTTTTGCTGCTCCTGCATCAGCTGGAAGCTCTCGTGGTCGCAAGTGTGGGAGTACAGGAAGAACAGGTCGCTCTCGGTCGATAGCTCCACCCGGACGACATGCACGTCGGCCTCATCGCCCTAAGGTACCGCCAGAATGCAAGCGCTGTCAGTATTCCGACATGATGAATACCAAAGCCGCAATGTATCAAGCTCACCAAGATGAGGATCTTGACCTTGATCGCTTCGAGCGTTCCGATCTGCTGCGGCGTGTTGTCTGCGTCCTGAAGTTGACCACACAAGTTGTTGTTACAACAGGCACGCCGGTATGCTACTCCGTAGGTCATGTTCACCTGAATGCGCAGCTCGAAAGGCGTCTCGCGGTCGTAAATGACGCGGAAGCCGCCCACAAGGCTCGGGTCGATGTCGTCGCTCCCGACGACGGGGACGTGGATGCCCGTCGTTGAGCCAGCATCCATCACATCGCTGTCGCGGGAGGAAGAGACCACCGAGCTCATGGCTGCTGGCGAGTCGCTAGTGTTCTCCTCGGTCTAGGTTTGCTTGTACCGGATGGGAGAGTGCAGCAAGCAGAGCGAAACGTCGCGCTCGTTGCAGGCAGTCGAGTCGTTGGTCTCGCCTTCTGGCGCATTGGCCCTTGGTCCAGGGTAATTATGGAGCCTAGCGCACTGCATTTATCTCGACGACCATCGTGAACACTATAAATACTCGGAGCTTGTCAAGATCTTCGCGAGCATTCGAGATGGCTCGTGCTGCATCATCGAGCTTCAAGCCAAGAGTCCGGAGTGCGTAGTTCATGACGCGGATTGTCGCTGACTTTGCCCTCGATTCGATCTTGTAGCGATAGACGGAAGGACACCACCGATCATGACGTCTGCGTCTCCAAAGTCTGAAGGTCTTAGTGCTTTTCGCAAGGGCGGGACGCTGAACGTCTGCCATGACGAGACCAGCGAGAGTGACTGCGACCACACAGCGCTGGTGGACTGGAACCTCGACAACTTTGAAGACAACCCTGCATGCTCGACTGGGGGGCCGGTTCTAACGAGTCCGCGGTCGATTGAGGCGTGCCGCATGCTTGGCATCGAGCCCGAAGAGCTGGTGCCTCGCTCCATCGACTTTTTCCTTCGATCCAAGCAAGACAACAATGGCGACAGGGAGCTTGCAGCCAAGCGAGCGGCACGATATGAGCGTACGAGAGCCTCGCACCTTGACAAGGCACGCACTCAACGGCATGAACTGCTGGACGTGGAGCTATACGGCGCTCGCGCAAGCATGTCACTCGTCACACGCAGCCTATGCCGATCACCCGACGCCTCCAACGGGAAGATGTCGCTGCAACGCGTCGGCGCCGGTCCGTTGCTCGCGACTGCGTCAGCGTCAATGCTCGAGTGCTCTGCACTCGCGCGAGAACAGAGAGAGCTCGAGAGGATGCAGCAGCGCCAGGCACAGGAGATGCAGCAGATGCTGAGCTTCGAGCTGCACATGGCGCAGCTTCAGCGCGAGCGCGAGGCGCGCGTGGCCGAGAAGAGGCGCCAAGACGAGCTCATCGCGAAGGAGCGCACGCGCCGCCAACGACTTGCAGACGAGGACCGTCGACGAAAAGAACTTGACCGTGCCGAGCAATCGCGTCTGGAGCTGGAGCGTGCAAAGCGCGAAGCGCAGCAGCAGCATCTCGAAAAGATGCGCAAGGAGCAGCGCGCCAAGCAAGAGGACGAGCGACGGCGTCGGGTGGCTCACCAGGCAGAGCGCGAACGGCTTCGACGGCAAGAAGAGGTGCGCATGCAATCCGAGCTGCAGCAGCTCGCTCAGGAGCGAGCGGTGGTTGAGCGCGAGCAAGAAATCGCAAGTCGCGAGGCACGACAGCGCGAGCAGCGGGAGCGACAGCAACGCGCCAAGGCCCGCGAGTTGGCCGAGAGGCAAGAGAAGAACAAGCTGCGCATCCTTCGAGTGCTCGAAGACAAGGAGATGCAGCACGCGGAGCTACTCGCGGCAGCTGCGAGGAAGCAGCAGGAAAGCGACGCGAGGCGGAGACAGTTCGAAGCAGAGCGGCGCCAACGCGAAGAAGAAATCCAGCAAGCACCACGTCTCAAGAAAGAAGCCATCGAGGTGGCTCAGAGTCAGGTGCTGACCATGGAGGAGCAGCGTCACACACGGCTTCGCGAACAGGAGCGCCAGGCTGCGGTTCGACTGCAGCAAGCCGAGCTTGACAAGCAGCGCGAGCGAGAGGAGCAACGGCGCGCAGAGCAGCGCTTGGCTGACGAACGGCGCCACGCATACGAACGTATGGAGGAACAGTTGCGCGAGAAGCAGTCGACGTACTACCGCAAATCGGAGCGCAAGGCGGCGGTGACGCAGGCCGTCCAGGAGCACAAACGCGCACTTGTGCGGGAGCGACTGCAAGACGCGCGTTTGCGTGAAGAGGAGATCCAGACGGCGCTGACGAGGCGCCAGAAACAGGATGCGTATCGCGCGAACTTGCTGTTATCGCGTATCGAGAACGACGACGCACGTGCGCGGCACCTCAAAGAACAGCGACAAGCTCTTCTTCGGCGACGGCAGCTCATCCAACAGGCAGCGAGCAGGCAGAAGCGCGAGATCCTCGAGAGCTTTTACCGCATGAAGGTGACCAAGAAGTTCGCGCTACCGAAACACTTGTTGGAGTCGGCTAGCGTCGTCAGCGAACGTCCGCACTCGGAGTCTGGGCTGAGGACGAAATCCTTGACCGATAGTGATACACGGGACGCAGCAGACACGAAGGAGCGAAGCCGCTCATCGGGTGGGAGGCAGCGACCATCGAGCGCGTTCACCCGACGACCCACCAAATCTTCGGGTCCTGACAGAACGCTCAGCTTCAGAGTGCGGGATCGCTTTGACGACAACGACGACGGCAGTGCTGGCGATCGTGATGGGGACCCGAAAGAAGGATCGCCGTGCAACATGGAAGCATATAAGGAGGAGGTGGACAACCTCCGGCGAAGCCAAAACGAGGAATTGCTGCAGGTCCTCGAAGAGGAACATCACGCTGAAGAGCAGCGCGAATTCCTGTTACGGCAGACGGTCGACAACGCCGCTGAACGCGTGCGGCTGGAGGTCATCTTCGACAAGGAACGTGCTCAAGCAAGCGAGCGAATCATGAAGCTGACCGAACGCCACGAAGAGGAATTCGCAGTACGGACACGGGCTCTGCGAGGTAGCGCAGATGCTGAAAGCTGATCGAGTTCGTCGGTAACTGTATCTTCCTTTGCCGAGGTTGAGGTTGGTCAAATCGTCTGCACAGAATCCCCGGTTACATCATGTCGTGGTCGTCGTGGTCGATATCCTCATACTTTAGCTGCCGAACCACTTCGCCGCTGGCTTTATCATGTTCGCTCCCCTCATTGCGTGTGTCGTCCAGAACCTTCGCCGCTTCGATTTGATGCAGTTGCTCGCGTAGGATCTGTTTATCCCGCCCGGACATGTCTGTCATACTTATCTTCTTCATGGAGTTCACAAGCTTGTGTTGTTCATGCACGGGCAACGCTGGGGTCGGCGGGCAAAGCTTCATCGCGCTCTTGGTCATCATACTAGAGTCTGTGGCACCGGAATCCGCAAGCTCGAGGTATAAGCGACGCGCGTCTTCGTCGTTCGATTCCTTGATCTGCACAAGAAGCTTCTGGATGCGCTGGATCATCGTGTTCAACTGTGCGATGTGATGTGTGCACATGTCCACCAAGGATGGTGACTCACTGGCAGTCTGAGACTGCACCAATTTCGCAGTGTTGGCAGTCTCGACACGATGACGCACTGCCTGGATGAACTGCTCCGCGTTTCGCACAACGTTTACGAGATTCAGCTGTCCAGTGGTTTGGTTCTCGAGTGACCCATCAGGTTGCATCTTGAGAGCGCTGAGAACTGGTTGATCTTCACTGTACTGCAACGCGGTGGCGAGGACAGCCTTGCTTTTGTTGTACTCGTCGCCCTCGGTTAGGTTGTCGATCGCATCCCACGCAAATGCAATGTTTCGGACCTTGCTTGACCGTTGCTCTGCCCTCACTTGTGAGAAAACGTCCCGATCGACAGTCAAGTCAAGCCGAGCCTGCTTTTCTTGCACTTGTTGCTGCAACCACAGAAACGAGCGCCAACACACACACACACTGAGTCGCAGGCATCGATCGTATCAGACAAGGTGAGTATTTCGCACCTGAAGTGAGTTGAGCTTCTGGATCTTGGCCGTCATTTCGGCCGCGAATTCGCACCACTCGTCTTGCAGCTGGCTCCGTTGAACAAACTGGTCCTTGATACGCTGGGTCTTGCTCGCGATGAGCGACTGCGCGAAGGCTCAAATAGTCAGCGATGGCCTGATGTATGTCGATTCTGACGCATTTGGCAATGTTGCTGCCGTACTTTTGTTGCGAGGATCGCCTCGGCGTTCGAGAATTCGGCGCTGGTTGGAGCAGGCCGAAGCGCGTACGAGCGGAAGTCACGCTTGAGCTTGGTCTTGAGCACATGTGTTGAGAGTCGCCACAGCAGATCGATCGCTCTGCATGCACCATAGTGTACGTCAGTCGCAACGCAACGAAAAGCAGTGCCAAGGTCTCGCCTACCGTGGGCCGTATCCAGTGTTAATGCGCGAGGCCTGGCTCGAGCCAACAGGCAGATGGCGGTTCTTCTCCAGCTCCTGCAGCTTGGTCTGTTCCCCACTCATTGGGTCGTCGATAACGGAATGCACAGCAACAAAGCATCACAAAGCGCAGCACACCTGCACCAGCCTCTTGAAGCTGGACTTGTCGTGCGGCGTCGTGATCGGCCAGCAAAACCTGAACTCCTGAGTCACCAGACACAGCAAGCACGTTCAAAACCAACCTACTATACCTGCGGTGACCTTCCCACATGCTGTACTGGCAAACAAGCCTCAATCAAACCTGCGCCGAGTCCGGGGACAGAGTCACGAGCAAGAAGTAGAGCACGCGGAGCAGCAGCTTTTCGTTGGGGCGGTCGAACGCGCTCGCGTGGAGCTCGGGTCCGCTACTGGCCGATCCCCCAGCGTCCGCCGACTCGAAGCCCAGCAGCTTGACGTTCTGCACCATCAGCACCTCCTTCCGCACCGCCTCCATCTTCACGTTTGCTTGGACAAGAGGCAAGTAAGTCACCAACGCGAGAAAGGCGGAAAAACTCGGTTGTACATGTATAAAATGATAGAATACATACATTATAGATTGTGTATGATTTTCAAAACATATGAATAATATGCTACGATGATTTGCGTATCTACAATATTCTGAGGTCGTCGTTGAATGTGACCTTTCATTTTCGCGCACTCGATCGACGCACCGAAGCGGCGCATGGGAAACTGCAGTCCGTGACGTGTGTGTGTGTGTGTTGTAATTGGACGGGACGACTGAAGTATCCTCGGCTCCGAAGCTTGGCGATGGACCTGCGGCAGCTGGAAGAAGAGCTAAAAAAGATCGGCGTGGCGGTCGTGTCGGGGCGTCAAGACACGGTCATCTCTGTCCAGATCAAGGGGCTCGCTGGCAAACCGCTCGAGCGCGCGCTGAGACTCGCGGACCAGCTGCTGCAGGAGCGCGTCAAGCGCGTGCTCAAAGCGCACTCGGACCCAGCGACGAGGCTCTTTGCGGATCCGACCTTTGGCCCGCGCGCCGACGATTCCGTCGGGGCTGCTGCGCTGTGCAAGAACGGCGTCGCCGTTCCGTCCAAAGGAGCGTCGCCGCACCAGGCCAAGGTGCTCGCGCTGCTCAAGAGCGAGAAGATTCGATGGGAGCGCCCTCAGTACGCGGTCATCGAGGCTGGTGACGGAGAGAACAGCTCGCCGAACGGAGAAGAAGACGAGGATGAAGGTCAGGAGGAGGCATCGGTGTATTCCTCGAGAGCCGACGCGGTGTTTGCTCCCGAGGCCAAGCTGTTTTCAGATGGCGTGTGCTCCGGCGACGTCATCCAAGGCAATCTGGGAGATTGCTGGTTTCTGAGTACGTCCTGGCCATTTGGTGCATTGCCGCAGTGACTTGCCGACTGACTATCGATCACAGGCGCATTGAGTGTGGTCGCCACACGTGCCGACATGCTCGAGCAAACGTTTTGGCGCGCTGACTCGTACAGGCCGAAGGGGTTGTTTGTGTGCAAGTTCATGAAGGTGCGAACCCTTGCCTTCGTCTTGATCGAATGCTGCTCGAGCTTACACAGTGTCTGGGCGTCCGTAGAACTTTGTGTGGAACTATGTCATTGTCGACGATCGACTGCCTGTGTTCGGCTTCTCAAAGAGCAAGGCAGGCAAGCCCTATTTCGCTCGATGCCGCGACCCAAACGAGCTATGGTGAGAGACGCCGTCCAGGCGAGCCCGAGATCAGAGTGCTGTGACAGATGCACTCAGCAACTCCATGCGCGTCCGATGTTCTCTTCGAGCAGGGTATCGATGTTGGAGAAGGCGTACGCGAAGCTACACGGCAGCTACGAGACGCTGATTGGTGGCTTCGTTGATGTCGCGCTGAACGACCTCACGGGCATGTGCTCGGAGCAGGTTATCATGAAATCGGGGTACCCCGGCTTTGGTGAGGACCCTTTTGCACCCGCACGACCGGGACAACAGCAGGGAGACCCGTTCTGGGAGAAGATTCTGCGCTACAAGTCGACAGGCACGCTCATGGGCTGTTCTATACAACCTCTGCCGACTGGAGATAAAAACGTAGCGGCTGAGTCGAGTGCCGGTAATGGTCTGTACTACAAGCACGCGTATGCTCTCGTGGACGCCGCTGAGATCAAGACTGTGCGCAACGAGCGTGTCAAGCTGGTCAAGTTGCGAAATCCCTGGGGTATGGGGGAATGGGTACGTCTACCGACTGATCAAACGTCGACAAGTATGTGCGAATGACTAACCAACGAAACAGACAGGACCCTGGTCGGACTCCAGTTCCGAGCGAGGCGAAAACCAGGACGTTATCGAGGTGTTCTTCAAGATACTCAAGCGCTCGGTCGGCGGCAACGCTCACAAGCGCATATTCCTCCGACTGAATGGAAAAGGAGATGTGGCGATAGACGAAATCGCACAGGAAGAGGTCGTGGAAGCGAACGCGAACGATGGAACGTTCTTCATGGCGTACAGCACGTGGATGCAGTATTTCACCCACTTCTTCGCTGGCATTGGTACGTTTCGATGTATTGAAAGGAAGGAGGCAGCGCCAACTCATGACAGCTTCACGGCCCTGATTTCCATTAGACTTCCCTGACGCATGGCATGGACGACGAGTGGAAGGCTGCTGGAGCGAAGCGACCTGTGGTGGCAACACCACCAAGAGCACGTGGATCAACAACCCACATTTTGAGCTCACGCTAAAGGAGCGCTCGCGCGTCTTCATCTCCTTGAGTCAGGAAGATCCTCGTGGGAAGGAGAATCAAAGGATCGTGCCTGTCGGTTTTCATATTTGCTCCTTGCTCCCAGCCAGCGACAGCAGCCCTGACACAGCAAAGTGCGAGGTGAAGGAGCCGGCTAAGAAGGCAGATGCGTACTATCGGCTTTACAAGGCGACAAAAGACCGAGCTGACTTTCAAAGTGGCGCGCGACCGGAACCACTTCCTCCGTTGATTATCCCGGGAACGGTTGTTCCTGGCGTCGACGATGACGGCGTCCCGCAGCCAGCGTACACTTTCAAGCAGGCCGTGTCGGTGTGTATTGCACCGGGGTACCCATCAAGGTTGACACTCAACGATAGCTTATGTAAATGTTTTGCATTGGGCAGGCTGAAGCGACGATGGAGCCTGGACGCTACTGTATCATACCCAGCATGTACATGCGGACGGTGAGCGCTTGCATCGGTGCTTTTATGAGGCTTGCATCTTCGATGACTAATAAGTTCCACGCGTTTAGGACAAGGACAGCGGCAAAATAAACGTCGGGAGCTTCTGGATATCGGTTTATACCGACAAGGGGTCGTTTAAACTCGAAGGTGGTGAGCGCATCGTCGAGGAAGAGGAAGGGGACGATGTAAACACTTCCGGCACATCGACGAATTCCAGAGCAGCGCTAAACAGCCCAAGCAAGAGCTCAGACGCTAGTGGAATCATGACAGAGAGCATTTCGCTGATGGAGAAGCGAAAGAAATACGAAGACGCCAAAGACGAAATCCTTCGCCAGGCAAAACTGAAGAACATTGGGATTCGGGAGCTCAAAATGGAGTTCGCGAAAGCCTCGACATTGAAGCGGTCTGAGTGTCGCCGCAAGATGCAGTCTTTGGGCTTCAAAGTCGACGAGCTTAACGACGAAGTATTGAACGCACTGCTGAACGGACTGGAGGATGGTGACAACGGAAATATCAAGGCTGACAAGCTCGTAGGACTGTTCGAGCATGAGATCGGTGAGGACCAGATGGCGTGCGAAGTGCCAGATATCGAGGAGGATGACGCACCAGAGAAGCTGCATCAAGAGGGTGTTCTACAAGTCCAGCTTCATAGCGCCACTGATCTGGTGTCGGCCCAGAAGCTTCGCAACACTACAAGCCGGAAGATCATTTTTCCATCGCTAATGTTCAACGACCACGAGCGAGCAGTAAGGCGGAAGATCGCAGCAAGCATCATCCAGGAAAATCCCATCTTCGCGAGCCATTTGCAGCGAATGTTGCTAGCATCGGATTTGCTTTCGCACAGCGAGTATATCACACGTTCAGCTGTCCACGGAGGGACATTTACTGCAAGATCGAGCATTTCAACTCCTGTTGAAGCGTTTTATAGCTCGTTAGAAGCGCATTATGACGCAGCAAGCAGCAGCAAAACCATCGATGCGGACGGCGAGGAGTCAAAGTCGCTGCCGCTATCCCCACAACCGGCGTTCTCCTACAGGATGTCTCAACCTATCCCACTTCCAGATGCGAATGCCGTTCCGTTGGATCATCGCGCAGAGGCACTGCATTCAACGAAGTCGATGCAGATGTTGGAGAAGAAGCGCGCCGAAAAACTCGTACTCCTCCAGCGTCTGAAGCAGAAGGCTTTGGGCAATACCGAGCAGACGATGGCGCTGCCACGGTTGATCGGTGGGCGCAAAAGCGGTTCAAGCTATGGGCAGTGCGCTGATTGTGGCGACCGCGTCCCGATAGCCGGCCGCACTGGCAGTGTGTCAGACACGCTCACCTGTGCAGTGTCAAGTTGCGCAAACGTGTTCTGTCGCGCATGTTATACTGCACTGCCACGAAAGGCCAAACTGTGCGGAGACTGCTTCGGTAATGAACGCGTTCCGCCTGAAGTCGTGGGCGAGCGCTTGCGAGCTGTTTTGGTGGAGAAAATCGGCGACTGCGCATCGCAGCGGACACGTTTGGAGGAACTGTTCCGGGAGTTTGACATCGACCAGTCGGGCAAGTTGAGCAGCGAAGAGTTTTCTCGCGCGCTTGCCCAACTGCGGATCCAGCCTCCATTGACCCAGGACCAGACGCAGTTCTTACTGAACCAGTTCGATACGAACAACGATGGTGAAGTGAGTTGCTCGGAGTTTACGAGCTGGATATTGCACGACCACGTGTGGGACGCCTCGATGGGAGACAAATCAGCTGCGTTGTTCCGAGTTGATGATCTGCTCAACTCGGTCGTGATTCCTCTCCGAGACGAGATCATCGATGCCACGCTTGGAGTTTTGTCCCTGAACTCGAGAACCCCCGTGTGGTCTCACACGACCAACTCACTGGACAAAAAGCTGACAATCGAATCCGTTAACGCATTAAGCAACCATCAAGTGACCCTGTTCCAGCGGGTTTTGGTCGTTCGCGGAGGTGAAGATCAAGGAAGCGCAGTTCATCAACTCTTCGAGCGATTTGATACTGATCACACCGGCGGAATGGACAGCAGCGAATTCTCCTCATTCCTTGCGGTTTTTGGCGTCCAAGCAGACCCGGAAGACGTGCCGATTCTGATGAACCGCGTTCAGTCCAATGCAACAGCATCCGAGGGATCCGTCCTCACTCAGGAATCCTTGGCGTCGTTTATAGGTCGACTCACCTCTCGCTCCAACCTCCGCATAGGCTACTCTCCTTGTCAAGACCTGTACTTGTCCGCAGTGATTACCAGGCTAATCAAAGCAGTCGAAGGAGATGCAAGCGCAAGAGAGTCGCTGACGTCGGTGCTTCGTCAAGTCAGCTGGAACATGAGCTCCACGGATGCTGGGCATCTGAGTCATCGCCTGCGCCGCCAGTTTTCGGTGTTGCTGAGCCAGGACGAAGTCTTACGGCTTGCGAAAGCGCTGTGCTTCGAAGACGAATTTGTCAGCGTTCCAGATTCCACCGCGAGCATGACTTCCAGCGAGTCGGCCACCACGCGCACGATGTTGCGGAGAAGTTCTGACGTTCTGATCGAGATGCTTCTCTCTAATAGCCACGGATTAGTCACAGCTATGTCCAGTTTTGATCTCACAACCATCAGCCAGCAAGTTTCAAGCGCCGTAACTATCAACGGCGTCGAGGCGAGCATGTCAAGCATCTGGCAACGAGTTTTTGGGGCCGATGTATCCTCCCCGATCGATCAGCGCGACTTCATAGCTCGACTAGCGACTGTGGGGGCCCTGCCCCTCGACATTCAAGACCTTCACATGGACAAAGAGGACAAACAGCGACACCTCGTGTCAAAGCTGTTCATCTCGGTGGCTTTGGACGCGTTGCGACTAGAGTCTGCTGGGCCGACAAACTGCAGCGAAGTCGCGACATTTGGACTCATGTCGCTACTGCTCCGCTACCCAAAGATTGTCGACATGGAGCACACTTTGGTTCGGGGCTTGGCTAACTTGACTCGCGTCATTCACGGCGAGCAGCGTTACTTAGTCACCATTGCTATTGACGACAAGAAGAGCCTCATCGTACGAGCCACAGACCCAGTGTGCAGGACAGCGTCTGACTTTGTGCTGCGGCCAGATGACTACACGTACGAGAGCATTACGACTCATTTACCGCGGCTGAAGCAGCAGCGACATGGCAATTCGAAGCCAGACGGCCAACTTGCACCCGAAGTGCTAGTGACTTCGACTTTCCATCCAACACTGAGCGCCGCATTTGAAGGGTTTGCTGCACGCCTACGCGTTTCGACTGTAGCGCTGGGCTCTGCTGGAAGCGGCGGCACATTCGCTGCGCCACTCATCCCGTTCCTGACATTGGTGGAGAGTGACGAGTTTGTTGTGGCGCTGCGTGGGATGCTGTCCAACATCACACTGCCGTTCTTCTGGATGGTAACACACGAGTTCCTTGAGTTCTCAATCGACATAGATTGCTTGCTCGCCCAATCGTCGCGGACGGCAGGGACTCCGAGCTTTGTGCAGCGGGTGCTGGACGTCTTGACGCAGCAGCGTACAACATCATCTTCAGCCCGGGCATTGTACTCGATGGTCCTTAATACTTCGTCCTCGTTGATGGTCACATTTGATGTTATCGGCGCGAGGAGCCGAGTGACCATGGCGTGGGAAGAGTTCCAAGCTTCTCTCGCCGGACTGCAGGATATGTACGCGGTCATCCAATTGCGACCTCAAGACGACGTATTCTCCACAAGTGTTGTACCTGCCGGAGCGGTTGGCGCCGCGACGTGGAATTACGAGCAGGCAGTGTTACTGAAAGAGCCCGAGACGTGCAGCTTACGGATCGACCGGCCTGTCGTGTACACTGACACCGTGAAAGTCGCCACCATTGAAGGTGGAAGCGACGATAAGGACGTCGGAGCGCCTCGAGTTTCGTTTGTTGACTCGAACGCCGATGGCCCAGCTCATTTCGTGATCGTGACAGTTCGGAAAGCCATCGCAGCGCCAGGTGACGCGCTGCGTGGCAGTGGTCGCCACCCTCGAGTATACTGCACTGCATACGACCCGTTGACCTCGTGTGACTTCGCCGTCGAGGGATATCCCGAGGATTTGAGCCTTGAGTTCTTCAACTCGGCGGCTAATCCCGACTTTGAAGCGGAGTGGCGCGCGATGCTACGCAAGATGCGTCTCGGTATCTCACTCACACCGACATTGGCGATCAAGGTGTTTAGTCGGCAGCCAAAGGCGGACCAGCTCGTCGGGGAGTGCGAGGTCACGGTAGCGTCCGCGATCGCTCGTGACGGCCATCTCTTCCACGAAGTCGCGGCGCTGCAGCACCCGACCAAGCCTGGCGTGACGATGGGCCGGGTGCATCTCACATTCAGCTTCGATGCAACGAAAGCCAGCGATGCGATCGCGGCTGCGAGCTCGAATGCCGCCGCAGGTCGTCCTCGCCGTGTGTCTAGCACCACCATACCTGCTCTACCGATCGGCTTGATAGCACCGCAGGACAACAGCCTTCAGCTGCAGCAGGAGTTCGAGAGCAAGCTGAAAGACGCTCGTTCGCAGCTCCAGTCCGCGGAGCAGGCTCGCGCTGACGCAAACGAATACGTGAAGGCGCTCAAGAGACAGCTGCAGCAGGCGACAAGCACTGCGAGCTCGGCGTTGGATGAAGAAGCGGCAAAGTGGAAGAGCGAACTAGAGCACGTACTTCGAGATCAAGCGGTGCTCCAAGAGGAGAAAGACAAGAGGTGCGTTGTTGTGTCGTGTGCAGTAGCATGCACCGTGCTAACTGCTGACGCTTACCCTGGATCGTGGACAGACTCTCGCAACTACAGGAGCAGCTGAAGCACGCAGTGAAGCAGCTCGCGGCAAAGGAGGCTGAGCTCGCCAAGCCGCCGCCAGGGCCAGCAGCGAATCTCAAGCAAGCGAGACTGAGCCAGGAAGCGTCAGCGCACGACATCCTGTCGACCATGAAGGACATCCTAGTCGCTCGGTGTCCTGAACGACCGTACAACGGACTCAAGAAGGCGCTTGCGGCGGTAGCTGAGGTGCCCGGGAAGGTGAGCTGACACATTTTTGTATCAGTCCAATGCTCCACAGCATGGCTGACGACATGGAATAGGTGGCGGTGGCGGCGTTCGAGGACGTCCTGGGCGACTACGGACTGGCCGTCAGCGAAACCCATCGATCAGCGCTGTACAACGTCTTGGACGCGGAATCCAGTGGCCTCATTTTCATCGAAGGCGAGTACTCGACACCTATGGTGAGCGACGAGTTCGCGGTCTAACGCTATGCATTCATGGACCAGATTTCTTTATCAAGCTGTGCGGCGACGCCGAGGCGTACGCGACGATCGTCCAGGTGCGTCAGCGCGCGGCGAGCCCGCCAACTCCGCAGCTCGAAGAGATCGCGGCGGTACGGTCGTCTCACGTTCTCGCTGGCGCTTGGTCGTCTTCGTCTTCTTCGTCGAACTGACCCTCTTTCTCTGGTCAGCCTCCGCCATCGGAAGTGGCGCCTGCGTCTCCCACTGCGCCTGCTCCGACTCGCATCCGGAAGCTCAACTGGCGCGAGATGAAGAAGTTCCTGATCCTGAACCTGCCCGACGGCTGGGAGACGCGCTTCACCGAGAAGGGCCGGCCGTACTTCTGCAACCACGCCAACAGGTGAGTCGTTAGCGAATAAACGATGTGTTAGCTACAGGGGAGCTCATGAATGAGCGCATGGTGGATCGGGACGCAGGTCGACGCAGTGGAAACACCCACGGCCCGAGATCGAAGCCATGTACAGCGAATGGATGCAGGAAAACGGCGCCAACTTCTCGCGCTCCGTGTCCAGCTCAGCGGCTTCCCAACGCCGCGCATGATGGAGACGGCAAAATCACAGCAATTTATATAGCGAATACTTGTCCGCGACCGTCCTCGACATCGACACATGGACGAGTCGGCGCTCACCACTCGCCCCAGTCGTCCGAAGGCTTGGGGGCGGCGCCAAAGTCGCCAGTAAATATCGACACGGACGAGCCGGGAGAGCACGGGGCCACGCCATCCGCGAGCGAGATGTCGTCCAGCGAGACGTCCAGGTTCGGAGTCGGGATCTCGACCTTTGCCGCGCTCTCATGGAACGCGCGGAACATGGCCAGCTCCGCCTTGAGCAGGCCGATCTCGCTCGTGCTCTCCTCGGCTCCCTTCTCCACCCCGCGCTCGAAGGCCTGCGCGACTTCAGTCTTGAGCTTCTCTTCTCCCTCGGACCGGCCAGCGGCGACGCCACGGTCGTACGCCTCCTTCTCGCCGACCTGCGCCTTCGCCGTCGTCTCAGCGAGCTGCGACTCGAGGTTAGCGACGCGAGCACGAAGGCTGGTCACCTCGTCATTGCTGCTGCCACCCGCGCCTTCGCTGGACGACGACTGGCTTTGGCTGCGGACATTGTTCAGCTCCGTCTGGATGAGATCCTTCAGCTTCTTCATCTTGAGCGCGCGCATTCGCCACAGCTCCATCTCCTTCTTGAGCTCCGCTAGCGTCTGCTCCAGATCCGCATTCTGAGAGGCACCTTCATTCACAACGCCTGCGCTTTCACGCCTCTCAAGCTCACTCAGGCGCTCACGAGCAGCCGTAAGCGACTTGAGCAGCTCGGCCTTCTCCTCCGTCAGCACGCGCAATCGGTCGCTGCTAGGACCTTCGCTTCCATCGACCGCGGCGCTCGAGAGTCGTTCTTGCATCTCCTGAATCTCGTCGTCCGCTGCCTGACGCATCGCGGCAATAATCTGCTCGCTCTCGCGAATGCCCGCGTCGTAGCCAGCCGCGCGCGACGCGTCGATCTGCGTCGTCACCTCCAGCATCCTACTCTCGTACGCGTCGCAAAGCGCCTGGTACCGCTCCTCGAGCTCCTCCTTGACCTTGCCGACCTCGTCGCTGCGCGCCTGCTTGGCAACCTGCAGCTCGTGGTGCAGGTCTCTCGCCTTGTTCCGCCACTTGGTCGCCGCGCGGCGCTCCGCGTCCCGCGCGGCACGAAGCAGCCAGACGCCTTCGCCATTCGCGTCGGCGCTGCTGTCTGCATCGAGCGCCAGCTCTGGGTTCTTCTTCGTCTTTGTCTTCTTCTTGCTCGGCTTTGGAGGTGACGGCGCGATTGGGTTGCTGCTCGCGGCGCGCTCGCAAGTGCCGCTGCCGTCGAACGAGAGCTTCTCGTCCGCCCCGTCGCCGTCCACGTCGTCCGTGTCCTCGTCCTCGTCGTCCAACTCGTCCAGGTCGCTCTCGCTGGACGCCGCCGCGGCGCTCTGCTGCTCCCTGAAGAAGCTGCGGCGCTCCAGCTCGCGGCGCTGGCGCTCCTCCTCCTGCTGCTGCCGGAAGAAGAACCTACGACACGCCCAGCCACGTTCGGTCAGCGGATGCGCGCGCGCGTCCGAGGCGCTTGGAAAAGACGCGTGGAGACGTGTAATTATCGTACGTACCGGCACCAGAACTCGTCAAAGGGGAGGTCCATGGGGACCAGCGCCTCGTGCAGCTCGCGGATCTCGTCGTGCGACTCCATGATCTTGGCGATCTCGTGCGAGTGCTCCTCGGCCGAGAAGAACTCGCAAAAGTCCTTGTACGCGTCGATCTCCTCGTACAGGATCTACAGATGAGGTGGGGAGAGGGGAGGGCGGGACGCGCGCGCGCACGGTCAGCGACTTAGGCGCCGCGCTATTATAGCGAGCAAGAAGGCAGACGCACCTCATCGACGGGCCCGACGCGCGCCGTCCCGATGGCGTGCAGGAAGGTGGACGCCTCGTCCTGCACCGTCGCCACGAGCGACTGCGCCTTCTCCTGCACCGAGCTCACGTACCCGGACGCGTTGGCCGTCGCGGACTTGGCCGCCTGCTCCAGCAGCCGCCACATGCTCTCTCTCTCTCTCTCTTCTCGCGCGCGCTCCGTCGGGAGACTCGCTTTAGCTTTAGCTTTAGCTTTAGCTTTAGCCGAGTGCGTCGTCTTCTGGGTTGTCTGCGTGTCGGACGTTCTCTTTTTTTTCTGGAAAAGACGGGCGGAATTATCCTTTCTCGAGAGCATTTATCTTGATTTTCGTATGACATGGAATGTTATAGGGGTAGGGGAGTCATGTTTTTACGGGTCATCTGCACTCATTTTATTCGTATTGGACGGCAAGTTGCCCTTGAGTGTCGAATTGCAGCTTCGAGGTCCCCCCGCTAATACGTTAGGCCCAACATGCTAGAAGCTATAGGCGGCGCTCCTCCAGATCATGTCCGGGTCGCCTGGCTGGTGCGCGTCGTGGCGAAAGTCCTCGAGCGACGACGAGCGCGACGGCCGCACGAACGCCGTGGTCCGCCACGACGACCCGGACCGTCGCTCGCGCGCGCCGTCGCACGACGTCCGCGTCCACTGCTGCCAGTCGCCGAGCTGGTGGGCGCGCTCTACCTCAGAGCCGATCCGTGCGTATCCTCGCTCGTCGACGGTCGGGTACTCGTGCCGCTTGTGGACGCCGGTCGATGGCTTCCGTCGGCTCTCGACCGCTGACCGGAAGCGAAGCAGCAGCAGCACGACCACGATCGGCGCCGCCACGAGCGCCACACCCCACGCAATGTTGTCGCTGTCGTCTCCGCTCTTCAAGTCGCCGTGGACGTCGCCGTCTCCCGCATGGTCCAGGACGCTCCCGACGTCTCCGTCAGGTACCGACAGCGAGTCGCTGCCGCTCCAGCTGGACGCCGGGCCGGCTCTAGAGAAGGACGACGCGTTGCTGCCGTTCATCATACTCTGCGCGTGGTCTACAAAGTCGAAAGTGGCGGATGAAGCAGGAACGCGCTTTATCCTCGCGGAAGTGTCCTTTCCTCTTATTTGCTGCAGGAAACTCCAGGTTGACCACGTTGAACCTCTACCTCTACAAATCCGTACACTCGGCATACGCATTCGACAATATATTGGGTTATAGAGTTGTATCGACATGGTCCTCCAACAAGCGGAAAAGGACGCGACGGCATGAGCAGCTCGGCGGCTTCCGACGGCGGCGTGACGGCCAGCCGCGCCGAGGTCATGGAGAGTGCGTTCTGTACACCGAGATCATCGTGTTTCACTCGTCCTGGTGTCCCTCCCCACGGCCTCCGCGCGTCTGTGGTGTCGCTGACGCAAGAGTTATGTGCGTCCTGCTCTTTCCAGCGGTGTACGAGCTGTCGCGGCTGCTCAACACGGGGCTGGACCGCGAGACGCTCGCGATCCTCATGGCGCTGCTGCAGAAGGGCGTGAACCCCGAGGCGCTGGCCTCTGTGGTCAAGGATCTGCGCAAGGAGGCGGCGGCCGAGCGTCGCTCCGGAGCGGCGGACAGCACCGCCGGCGCGACTCCCGCCGCCGCCGCCGAGCTCGAGTCGCCGGGCACGCGCCAGTTCACGGGCAAACAGCCGCTCGCGAGCGACGAACTCCAGGTCAGTCAGGTGTGTCTGCCGCTGCATCTCAACTCTCTTCGTGGCGGTTGGACGCACGCGTACGCACGGTCCACTGACGACGTTGCTGCGCTCTCATGTGCTCCAGAAGAAGCGCCGCTCCGACTATTAGCGCATGTTGTAGGCTGCAACATCACTACAGTAGTCGAGAAAGAAGCAGACGCACATGCGTCGGTAGCAGGGAGCTCTTCAGTAGACAGGCATATCTATTCTATCGCAGGCCGGGGGTCGCAGCCCCATCGAGACAACAAGTGGAGGATTCCGTCCGGCATCAATGCTCGTGGTCGTATCCGCGTGCGATGCCCGTGCTGCCCATGACTGCGGCGTGCGCGGGCGTTTCTCCCAGGCGCGGATCCAGCCCGCGGTACTCGCGCGTCGCCAGGAACTCGGCGGCTTCGCTGCGGTACGTCGTCAGCTCCGAGTGCTCGTTCTTGACCTGCAGCGCCGTGGATGCGTCCGACTCGCCGTCTTCCAGCGCTAGGCTCGTGTTGGCTGCAGCTGCCCGCGACACAGACTTGGTCTGGTACGTGCCCGACACGAGCGAGAAGAACGGCGCGTCGCTCGCCTCGTCGTTGGCGTCCGCGCTTGCCTCGAGCTCGCTCGACGTCTGCGCGATGGCCGGCAGCACCTCTTGGAAGTCCATCTTGAGCTCGCCCGTCCACTCCTCGCGCTCGGACAGCGCGAGCTGCAGCTCGAACGGCGTCACGATCGGCTTGTAGAACTCCTTGCTGTCCATGAGCGAGTTCTGCTGGCACGCGACCAACACGAACGCGTCGATCTCGGCGTAGTTGGCGAGCTTGGGCACGTTCACCTTGCCCACAACGAACAGGTACGACTTGCGTCCGCTCCTGTTGAGCGAGAACGACCGCGTTAGTTATCCAAGCGCACGCGCGAGGTGGCCGAGCGCTTACGTACGCCTTGATGAGCTTCTGCAGACTGTGGACCACGTCCAGGTACTTGGACACACCGAGTGTTCCCATGAGGATGCCGAAAATCTGCGCCTCTTTGGCTTGCTGGACCAGAAAGAACCTGCCGCGATGAACCAGGCAGCGTCAGTGCACTGCTCGCATCTCACTGGCCTGGGTATGACGCAACAACGCACCTCCGCATCAGCGCCTTGTTGACGGCCGCGCCTTCCTTCCGCACCGACATTATGTCCGGGTCGTACGAGAAGCAGTCGAGCGAGCTGTAGCGCAGCAATATGCTCGTCAAGTGCGCAGACTCAACGCCGACGTACAGGAGCGCAACCGTCTCGCTGGTCAATTCCACATCGCTCGGGAGAACCACGCGCTGGCCGCCAACGCGGTGGAGCACGGAGCCTTCCAACACGACGGCATCCTCCCCCTCTCTGACAGCATCTTGGCCCTGCTTCGGGTCGAAGAACGTGTCCATCTCGCCCAATACGAATCGCCGCTCGCCATGCTGCTGCTTGAGAGCCGACAGGATCTCGTGTCGCACGTGGTGGAAACGCGGCTCGTAGAGCAGCACAACGGTCTTCTCGGTCGGGACGCGCGCAAGCTGCGCGCCGAGCTGCTGCGCGCAGTCGTCCACGTCGATCGGCGCGTTGCCGAACACGTAAATGACCGGGATTTGCGTCGTCGCGCTGCGAAGATGGCACAAAACTGTAAGCCCACTACGCGTTGAGACGATGCGGAGCTGCAGCAGCGCCTCACCTGAGGCACGTGCGTCCGTAGTGCACAATGCAGTCCGCCGACAGATGCTGCGCCGCCACCTCGTCTACGCAGCAGCTGCCGTACGAGGTGTCGCCGAGGACGAACACCAGGTCATACTGGTCTTCCAGGCCGTCCTACAGCCGTCCAACAACATGTACGCGCACCATTATTACACTGGAGCGAGCCGCATGACATGTTCATCACATACACAACCACAGGACGCACCTTGAGCGCTTGCTGCACCTCAGACGCGTCCGGCAGCAGCGAGTCGGGGAACTGCAGCGCAATCTTGCGGCACGCGCCGCGCTGCAGCTGCGCCACCGTGCGCTCCACCGCGTAGTACTCGCGCACAGAGAAGTCCGCGGCGCGCACGCCGTCGCCCTCGGCCACCTGCACGCGCGTCTGGATGGCGCGCGAGCCGTCGTCGCTCTCGAACGCGAGCGCCACCGTCATCGCTCAATGCCGCTTGGTGGCCACCTATCACTCTCCAGTACACTTGGTTCGAGTATGAAATGCGATACCAGGCCATTCGCCATACTGAATTCAAGATATTGCATTCGACCATAGTGTTTGATAGAGAAACATACTTGAACCAAGTGAACACAGGAGCCCGAGTTGGAAAGTGCAGCGCTTGCTTGGGACGGACGACGACGATGGACTCGGTGCGCGCCAAGCACGCGGCGGAGCTCGAGGCGAAGCGCAAGAAGCTCGAGGAGATCCGCAAGCGCAAGGCCTCGGTCCGGTACGCGCGCTAGAGCCGCGTCTGCCGCCCTGGCGACCGCCCCGAGCCGAGGACTGACCGCGCTGCGTTCCTTGTTGGGGCTGCGTCCTCTACTGCTGCTTCCCCTCCCGCCCCCTGCGCTCGTCTGGCGCCTGGGACCGGTTTCTGGCTGCAGCGCGGCGGAGGAGGCGGCGAGCGTCGACACGGCGACCAAGGCGTCGATCGACCAGCAGGAGAGCAAGTTCGATGACTTTATCCAGAACATCCTGAAGACGTCCGGCGGCGACGGTGATGGCTCGGCCTCCAAAGACGCAGCAGCGGAGCAGGCACAGCTTGCTGGTCCCCCGGCGCTGTCGCTTGCCGAGAAGCTCGCGTCGCTGTCGACTGTACGCATGCGCGGACGCTTGATGCGTCGGTCGGTCTCCCCCTCGAGCCTTTCACTTACAATGCGACCGATATGTGATCCAGATCAACAGCGTGGCCGAGCTGCACATCCAGCCGGTCCTGGTCGAGACGTACACCAAGCACACGCAGACGGACGTCACACTCGAGCACGAGATCACCGTGACCGAGGTGCGTCGTTCGCACCCGCTTGACTTGCATGAAAGGCGCTGAATATGGCGCTTGGATCGAGACAGACGGGCACGGGGGATATGGAGGTTGACACCAGCGCAGGCTCCCAGTCGCCTATCAAGGCTGCGTCGCCGCCGTCCCCGCGCCGGAACATGACGGTGGATACGACGGTGAATGCCGAGACGGACGCCGCCACGGTGCCGGTGCTGTCGGAGGAAGAGAAGAAGCAGATCCTCGACTCTGAGGCCATGGACGCGTTCCTGTCGAAGGCGTCGCGCGTGATTGAGCGCGCGCTCAACAGCTCGAGCAAGTTTGACATTATGATCGACTATGGCGCCACGGTCGAGCAGGATACGCTCATGGAAGAGCTGACCGAGTCGCTCAAGCAGCAGTTCGCGTTTGCCGACGACAAGTGGTCCAAGCACCGGGCTGTGACGGACGTTGACGTGTCGCCGTTCTACCCAGAGCTGACGCTCGTGTCGTACACCGCGCGCGACTTTTTGGACGAAGAAGACAGCGACGCGACGGGGTCGCGCCAGTGGGACACCATGGGCAACTCGACGTCGGCGGCGTCTGCTCTGACGGACGTCTCGTCGCTAACGGACGGCGTGGTGCTGTTGTGGTCGACGGCGTTGCCGAACCGGCCAGAGTACCGCTTTACTTGCCACTCGCAAGTCACGAGCGCGTGCTTCAACCCGTTCGACCGGCACCTCATCATCGGCGGGACGTACTCGGGCCAGATCGTGATCTGGGATACGCGCGCCAAGTCTGCTCCAGTGCGAAAGACGTCACTGTCGTCGTGCAGCCACACGCATCCGATCTACGCCATGACAGTCATCGGCACCAAGAGCTCGTACCAGTACGTTTGAGGGAACGTGACGCAGTGCTGACGGGATTGACATGACTAACTTGCCCTGTCTGGGACCTTGCAGCTTGGTGTCCGCCAGCACGGACGGACGGGTGTGCGTCTGGGACATTGACCAGCTACAGCAGCCTATCGACATGATGGATCTGCGCATCGCTCTCTCGATCGTGTCCAACTACTCGACCGCCAACATGTCGGACAAGAAGATGGAGGCATCCGTGACCTCGTTCGCGCTCCAGCGCAAGGAGAGCCAGGAGCTTTTCATCGGCACGGAGGCGGGCAAGGTCTACTCGACGCGGCTCGAGCAGCAGAAGAACAAGGCGGCCGGTGGGGCTGCTGGCGTCAGTGACGGCATCGATGCCGCTACTGACAGCAAGAACGCTCTGCCGCTTGGTGTCGATGCGAGCATTGCTCGTGAAGTGGTCGTGACCCCGGCGTCGTCGTCGGACGAGGCGCACTTTGGACCGATCACAGCCATGCACTTCAACCCGGTGCTCCCTCCGCACCACGATGGGCTTTTGCTCACGGCGTCGCTCGACTCGTCGGTCAAGCTGTGGAGCACGGAGCACGCGCAGACGCCACTGTTCTCGTTCGAGCCGTCGAGCGAGTACATTTGCGACGTGCGATGGTCGCCGGTGCACCCTGCGCTGTTCGCCGTTGCGGACGGGAGCGGCCACGTGAGTCTGTGGAACATCCTCAAGGACACGGAGGTGCCCGTCGTCTCGACGAAGGCCGGGCAGAAGGCGCTCAACAAGATCCGGTGGAGCGCAGACGGGAAGAGCATCATCATTGGCGACGCGACTGGCACGGCGCTTGTCTTCGAAGTCCCCTCGGAGGTAGGTTCGGCCGGGGATTTACAGCTGATGCTGCGAGATCGTCCAGCGTCTTACCTCCTGTCGTATTGTGTGTGTAGATCGCTCTCCCGCTTCCAGACGACCTCACGCAGTTGGAAGCGAAGGTGGCGAATGCGGTCGCGACGGTCGGGCTACTTCTGAAGCCATAGTCATGCTGGTGCGACCCTAGTCAATGCTGAGTGAGCATTCGCCGTCGGAAGGCTCGTCAGGGACGCGCAGGTCTCTCTCTTTGAGCAAATGCAGGTTCGCGTGGCGCGATCGCAGGTGCAAATGGACTTGTATTAGGGCGAGCAACGTGTCTAACCGACGACCGTCAATGCCTTGCACCAATCTAGCTAGACGTTCGAGGCGGCCGCGGCGTTACGCTGGCGCAGAGTCGCGGCCGTCTTGGCCTCGCTGACGGCGCGATTCTTCTCTTCGATGCCGTTCACGAGCTTCTCGAGCTCCTTCTCCTGCATGTACTCGCGGTTGATGACCTTGCCCATCGTGTCGCCGGCCGCGAGGCCGTCGGTAGCCTCCTTGATCATGCCCTGCAGCACCCGGCGGCCGTACCCCTCGCTCGTGACTGGCGCGCTGCTGCCAAAGCCGACGGCCAGCGTCAGCTTGAGCTTCGGCAGGCTCAGCACGACCTCGCGCTCGTCGACGGACGCCAAGCGCGCTCCCTCGGCCAGGTCCTCCGTCACGCTGCCGTAGTACATGGCGAGCTGCCGCGCGCCGTCGAAGCACTCGTCGTTGACGAACGAGATGAGGCTCAGCCGCGCGTCCGCGTCCAGGTACGGCACGAAGTAGCTCTGCTCCTCGGTGAAGTAGAGCGACATGAGCACGAACGCGTTCGTGAGCGTGAGCGCGAGCGAGCTCTCCAAGGTCGCCGGGAACGTGTTGAACGCGTACTCGGACAGCAGCAGCGCCTTGACGCGCAGCAGCATCGGCAGGTTGCACTTCCACAGCAGGTACGGCAGCGTCGGGTAGTACCACGAGTAGAACTGGTAGTGCAGCGTGCGCGAGCAGCAAATGCCGATGAAGTTGGTCACGAACAGGGACGTGACGACGACCTCGCTGCGGATCGGGAACGGCTCGTAGATGGCGAACGGCTTGAGCAGCACGGCGCGGAACGTGCCCACGATGGCGAAGTGCTTGTTCAAGAAGAGCACGAGCAGCAGCGCGTGCGTGGCGAGCAGCAGCAGCGCGAGCTCGCGAGAGACGAACGTCTCCTCGGACAGGAACTTCCAGTTGACCGTCCACTTGTACGTGAACACGCGGCTGAGCTCGAACGCCTTGGACAGGTAGCTCACCCAGTTCTCACGCAGGAAGGGGAACCCGAGGATGATCTGGAGGCATCAGACACACAAAGCAGCAGCAGCGAGTGTGAG
The DNA here is from genome assembly GCA_023338025.1 of Phytopythium oedochilum. Classification (NCBI taxonomy): domain Eukaryota; phylum Oomycota; class Peronosporomycetes; order Pythiales; family Pythiaceae; genus Phytopythium; species Phytopythium oedochilum. Next base: position 74,622 of record JAADXX010000007.1, read on the forward strand.
TATGTTAGGCGCTGTAGCAGTGATAGATAGACAGAGAATCGCGCAGCAAACCTGGATGGCGGCGCAGATAAAGAGGTACCAGGCCGTCCGGAGGATGCCGCAGGACTGCAGCAGCAGGAAGAAGAGCGCGGGCGCGAAGAGCAGCACGTTCATCTTGATGGACACGGCGAAGCTGAAGAGCGCGCAGCCCCAGCGCCAGCGCTGGCGCGCGAACAGGTAGACGGCCATGAAGAGCAGCATCATGGCCACGCCGTCGTTGAACATGCGCAGCAAGTAGATCGAGTGCAGGCGCTTGGACACGAGCACGAACACGGTGGCCCACGGAGGCATGACGCGCGCGCGGTAGTAGATGGCGAGCACCGTGGCGACCGTCGCCAGGTAGAAGCCGAGGAAGATGTACTGTGCGCGCCGGACGTTCTCGCCGCCGTCGGTGACCGAGTGCAGCACCGAGAAGACGTAGAGGAAGCCCGCGGGGTACACGAGCGGGCCCGTGTCGCCCCGGATCTTGACGTAGTCGCGCTCGCCGGCCTTGAAGAGCGACACCTGCTGCATGTACGTCGACCAGTCGATCTCCGTGTACGGCACGTACTGGATGATCAGGTAGCCCACGACCGCCTCCGCGAGCAGCATCGCGAGCGCCAGCTGCGGGTAGTACCGGTAGCTCCACAGCAGGTCGTACAGGAACGACAGCACGCGGCTCTGGCGCAGCGTCGTCATCGAGTCCTTGTCGATGCGCGTCTTGCGCGCCACGGACGCCTTGCTCGCGCGCGTCTTGCGCGCCATTGTGGTCGGGCGCGGTAGGCGGATGCGCAGCTGGTCGGTCGTGGGGCAGAGCGCGCTCTTCCTCGAGCTTAAAGCTTGAGAGCGGTCGGTCGGTCGGTCGGTCGGTCGGTCGGTCGATCGACTGCTTCAGTATGGAAATGAGACGGCTTCCACGTGTTTGCCGCTCCTCGTGTATGTTTCTTTGCTGTAATACGTTACGCGGATTTGATTGGATGAAAACATAAATAAGATAAAGTGGATCATGCGCTCGTGGTAGAAATGGAACATTCAGTTTCCGTGTCGCTTCAACGCGTTCCACCCCCACCCCACTCAGTCAATACTATTGACACGCTACGACTGACTGACTGCCCTTACGGCTGCAGTAGGCGTCTGTCCTCCTCCTGCTGCGCCAGCTGCTCCTCCTCGAGCGTCTGCGTGGCGAGTGCGTAGCGCGGGTCGAGCTTCCCGGCGGGCTGCGAGCCGGCGTAGGCGACGCCCGCGAACTGCGGCGCGGCCTCGGCCGTCTTGGCGAACTTGAGGATGGCCTCGCGCGGGTCCTGCTCCCGGAACGAGTTCGTCTTGACGTGGCTGCTCATGAAGTACTGCGTGAACGAGGCGCTGCCGCTGATCCTGCCGCCCACGCCCGGGCCCGTGAGCGGCTTCTCCGGCGCCTTGGACCGCTTCGGGTCCGCGCGCAGCTTGGACAGCTTGCGCTTGCGCGACGCCTCGTCGCGGAACATGGGCAGCGCGTGCGGGTTGTGCACGTCACCGGCCGAGTCGATGCGCGCGGCAAAGTCGGCCGCCACCTTAAGCTTCTTGGTCGCGCTCAGCATGACGCCCTTGCTGCTCAGCCGCGGGTCGTACAGCACGCGGCACGCCCCGGTCGAGCTACCGACGAGCACCTGGTTGATCCCGGCGTGCCACTCGACGCACACGGCGCTCTCGTCCTCCTGCATGTCAACGCTCGCGATCGGGTCGACGAGCCCGGGCGTGTGCACGTCGAGGAACAGGACGCGGCCGCACAGGCCCCTGCCTTTGCGCACGCAGGTGCCCGCGGCGATGCTCGTACCCGCGACGTTGAACGCGAGGTTGCTCGTGCCGAACACGCCCTCGACGCCAGAGAACGCCTTGACGCACTCGCGCGGCTTGCGCACGTCCCAGACCTTGATCGTGTCGTCTGCGCACGAGCGCGAGGCGAACAGCCTGCCGTCGGGCGAGAACTTGACGCTCGAGATGCTCAAGTCGCCGCCTCCGTCCGCGTGCGCGTCGCGGATCGCCACGGACGGACCAGCGTACGCTCGCCGAGGGTCTACAAGCTGCAGCTGGCCGTCCATCGTCCCGCCAGCGACGAGCGAGCCGTCCAAGCTGTAGCGGCACGCAGTCACCGCGCCGCGCTTGCCCTGCTTGCTCTTGAACTTGAGCACGGTCGCGTTGATGAGCTTGTCGAACGACCGCTTGCCCTCGAGGCTCCAGACCCGCACCGTCCCGTCCAGCGAGCTCGTGATCACCTCGTCGCGACGCTGCGGGTGCCACATGCCGCCCGTGACCGTGTGCGTGTGGCCGTGCGTGTGCGCCATGTCGACCACGTACATGTCGCCCGTGGCGAACTGGAGCTCGACGACGCCCTCGCGAGACAGTACCTTGGCGTGAGACGCCCCGGTCGCGGCCAGCAGCCGGTCGCCCGACGGACTGTAGCTGACCGCCACGAGCGGGTGGCCCTCGTCCACCTCGAGCTCGCGGAACGGCCGCACGTGGCGCGCCATGCCGCCAAAGTCCCACAGCTTGACGCGGTAGTCCATCGACCCGGTCGCGACGCGCGCGCCTGGCGCGTCCACCGCGATGCACGCGAGCGCTTTGCTGTGGCTCACGAGCTCGACTTCGTGGGACATTGGCAGGTTGTACCGGCGAGCGACGTCCGCATCCGTGCCTTCATCTCCTTCATCGTCGTCGTCGTCGTCGTCGACTTGGTCGTCTTGTGCATCATCGTCACCATGATGATCGTCTTCATTGTCTTCATCCTTGGCCGCTCCATTGTTGTCTGACGCCGCGTGGGTCACCTGCGCTGGCGCTCCCATCATCTGAGCCGTCAGCGCCGCGATCTCTGCTTGTCGCTGTCCGTCACACGAGACAGAAGTCATCAGGTCAGCAGGTCAGCTATCGATTAGCAGCGTAATGAACCAACAAACCTGTTTGCGAGCGTCCGCGACGCTCTCGACCGCCGACGGAGCCTGCGACCGCGCTCGGCCGTGCTTCGCGCCAAAGCCCATCGGCAGCTGCTGCATCAGCTCCGCCTCGTCGATCGCCTTGTCGTCCGGCGCGCCATCGCCGGCCTTCTCCGCCAAGCAGCTATCGAAGACGTACGTCCGAGTGCTCGCGCCAAACTGGATGCGATCGCCGTCTAGCACGCGAACGCACCGCGTTAGAACAGGTCAGCTATGTCAGCTTGAAGGTAACGATCAACCGCTAGAGCACGTCCATCGGGTGTAATACACCGCGTACCGTTGAGAGGCCGCGGGTCGTTCGGCTTGAGCTCCTTGCCGTTCACGAACGTGCCCTGCGCGGAGCCGAGGTCCAGGACGTTCACTCGGCCCTGCTTGTCGTGCACCACGGCGGCGTGCTGGCGCGAGACGGACGGGTGATGCAGCCCAAAGTCGCACAGGTCCTCGTTGCGCCCGAGCACGTAGCACGCGCGCTGCCCCACGCGCAGCTCGGCCACTTGCTCGCCGTCCTTGAGCACGCGCAGCACCGCGAACCGGCTCGCGCGCGACGGCGTCGCGGCCCTAGAGACGCGTCTCGCCGCGCGAAAGGGTCAGAGATGGCGGACAGCATAAGCAGCAGTGCGCTCGCGCGATCAGAGGCCGCGTACGCACCAGCGGGGGGTCTTGAAGCGCGTCCCCATCGCGCGTAGGAAGGTGTCGGCGGCGAAGGTCGCGGCTCGCTTTTTGCTCGGTGAACACTCGAGTTCGGGAATTAAAACGGCGATAAATACGAACTATAACCGATACGTGATGAATGTAGGTGTTTGTGAGTGATGGTCACTATAACACGTTGCACCAAAGCTACTACTCCATGCGCTTGGTTGTTCTCGTTATCGTGAAAGAAGCTGCAGCTCTCTATCTTTCTCTCTCTTTACACATGTTCGACGCCTCGCGAGAGTCTTCCTGGCGGATGCACGCAGCGCATCAAGTCTCCTTGGACCGGATCGGCCTTGGTCCATGCACTCACTCACGGTCGCCTGTGGCTGCTGCAGAAGCTGCCGCGATGCTGGGACGGCTGCGCGCAGCCATTGGCCGAGCAGACTCGCACGCCCTGGTGCTCGACGCACCGGCCGGTGCGTCGAGTCTCCACGGTGCAGCCGGGGAACGTGCACAGCATGGTGACGCCGTGCGTGCGGCATCGCCCTCCGCTCTGCGCTACGTTCTCGCAGCGCTCAACTGCGCAGCGGCAGTGCTGCTTGCTCGCTCTCTTCGTATGCGGTCTGGGACTGCAGAGCTCGACCGGGCCGGTCTTCCCGCCGCCGTGCCGCGCACAGCGGCCTTTGCCTCGGACGGACCGCGGACAGTCGGGCACGCAGCACTGGCGGGCGGTCCGTCGCTTGGGAGTTGCGAGCGACTTCGGCTGGGCCATCGGCGCCTCTAATGTGGCTCTGAATGCAGCAACCGACGCAGACATGGCCGTCGGTAGGAACGCCGACTCGCTTGGCTGCTGCCTGGTACTAGGTAGACGAGTCTGCTCAGTGTGCATGTCCGACTGCTGGCGCAGCCCCATGGCTGTGAACTCGGCGCTGCCCCAGTACAGCGTCGGGACCTGCAGGCTCGAAGCGACGGCAGGAACCTCGAAGCACTGCGTAGGCGTCGCCAAGGACGTCAGCAGCGACGGAGCGCGGCTGTCGTAGTGGAACGCGCTCGCGCTGTCCACGGCCTCGATCAGCACGTTCAGGTCGCTCTCGCTCGGGATGAACGCCGGCAGACCGGCTCCGCTACTAGCGGGAGACGGAGACGCCGCCGCCGACTCTGCGTCGCTCATCGGGGGACGCCACGCCCCGGACGTCGCCGTGTCCGACGCCGACCACCACTCCATGCGATGTGGTCGCTGCCTGCACCGACCGGCGCAGGAAAAGACGCCAACGCGAAAGTGCGTGCAGTCGGATGTTCCTCCTCCTCCGCGCCTTGTTGTTGTTGGCCTGTCAAGTTCGAGAAAGACGCGAGCGACGAGATCACCGAGTGGTCTCCACGCTGTCAGTGTATTTCGCCAAGCGATGATGCGGCTTCTTCACGCAAGAGCCGAAGCGCAGCTAGGCTGATCCACGCCGTCCCGCCGCCCCTGCTGTCCGTACTGTGTCTATTGTCTGGATAACCGCATCATCTCGAACATGAGGGTGCGCATCTGGATCAGCAGCACCATGGAGAAGAGCGCGCCGGTCACGACGGGGCGAAGCACAGGGTTCATGAACAGGTCCAGCCGCCCGATGAAGTAGAGGAGCAACAGCTGAGAGGCCACGACCGGCGGCACGCGCTTGGCGCACCGCCACAGCGCGTCCAGAAGCAGCACGGCGCTCGACGGGACGTTGTCCTTCGTCCACTGGGCGTTGCGGAACGTGCGCGCGAGCGCGAAGACGAGCAGCACCGTGACGAACAGCAAGTCGTCCAAGTACAACCACAGCTTGCCGGCGTAGCTCGGGTGCATGATGGCTGGGACCGAGAAGACGCTCATCCAGGTCGACAGGAGCACGATCGCCACGCTCGAGACGAGCGGCGTCGACGCCACTGCATACAGCACGCTGCACGAGATCTGGCACGCGCGGCGAACAACCCTCGAGTTGAACACGTCCATGGACAGCGGCTCGGCGTTGCCCGGCTGCGGGAGGCCCCAGCTCGAGAGGCGCCGCGGGCGGCCCGACGGCTCCGTGTGCAGCTTGAGGCACAGCATGGCGTAGGCGGACCAGGCGAAGGCGAAAATGACCGTGAGGCTGACGACCTTGCTGATGAAGAACCCGACGTGGTCCTCCATCAGCGTCGCGCGCACGTTCTGCCAGTGCCAGAAGACCTGGAAGTAGCAGTAGGGCAGCCAGAACCACGGCTTGACCGTCTCGCCGCTGTACTTGTAACTGAGCAGCGGCCCTGGGATCGCGCCGGCCGACGCGTTCTTGTCCTTGCAGCGGTACAGGTCCCAGTTCATGCGCTCGTAGAAGACCATGTGGTTGATGCTGTAGTAGAACGGCAGGCGGTGCACGACGGCGTCCTTGTCTCCGTCGTCGACGTCGTCGCCGTCGTCAAAGAAGAACAGCGGGCTCTCCTCGAACGCCTCGAAGAGCCCGGGCAAGAAGCCCTGCGTGATGCCCACGTAGTTGTACTCGCGACCCGTGATCATGAACGTGTCGATCGCGTCCGAGTACAAATTGCGCGCGGCCAGCGAGTCGGGCGAGATGACCAGCAGGCTGTTCGCGTACACGACCGACTGGCCGTTGTCGACCGCGCAGAACTGGCGGCACGCGAAGATCTCGTCCAGGTTGCGCAGCACGAGGTTCTCGACGTCCAGGTACACGACGCGCTTGAGCGCCGCGAGCGTCGGGTCGTCCCAAATCACGAGCTTGTTGCGCATGTGCAGCAGCTGCGTGCGGTGGTCCGTCAGGCTCGCGTGGCGGAACACGTTCGGGATCTTGGCGCGCACGATCTCGATCTTCGGGTCGTCCTGCCGCAACTGCGCCTCGTTGCGCGGGTCCAGCCCGTCCTGCGGGACGACTACGATGCGCCGGAAGCGCGTGCGCGAGTCCCGGATCGACCGCATGAGCACGCGCGTGGCCAGCACCAGCGCATCGCTCTCCGCGCCGTAGTCGTACAGGATGGTCGCGAACGCGCCCTCGTCGTCCTTGATCTCGCGCGCGAGCGCCGCCATGCCCGTCGCCTTGTCCTTCTCCTGCGCCTTCGCGGCCGCCGCACTCGCCGCGTCTTCCGCGAGCGCCGCGCTCAAAACGCACGCCGCGAGTGCGAAAAGCAGCGCGACGAGCGCGTGGACGCGTCCTGGGGCTTGCGCCATGTCGCGCGCGTCGCCTGCAGCCGTCGGGTGCGCGCAGGGAGGCAGGCGGTCTCTCTTCCCGCTCCTGTCGTCGCCTAGAACTGGACGCGCGCGCGTTCCCCTCCCTCAATTGTTGACGGCGCGGATTCTGACTGAGACTCTCTATGACGGGGAGAACGGAACATGATTGGTTGAAAATGTGGTATATAATGGGATCGGATTGGTTGAATTATTTAGTTGTTTACACCAATCACGTAAAGAGCAACACCTGTGGGTATGAGATGAAGGCGTTCACAGTCAGAAGAAGCACGGCATGCATCCGTGCAGTCGGTGGCGTATGAACAGGCTTGCAGCTCGGTCTGGAAGTCGAATGGAGCTCGCCAAAGCTACTAGCGAGACGTTCTAAGCGTCTCGCTAATCAGCTCCTACGCGTCAGTCGCTTCCAGACGAAGCAGGCGATCGCACGCCGGAGTTCTAGTTGCGTTACAAGTGCGTTCCATGCTCTCTCACTCACTCGGCGACTGTAGATCCACTGGATCCTCCCTCCCTCCTGGCTGATGCAGCGCGCGGCCTTTCCGCGCTGCTGGTCGCCAGTCGCAAGGAAAGAAGGCGTCGCGGGAGTCGCGAGGGTCGCCGCCGTCGTCGTATATATTCCGGGCGCCTGCTGGCCCGATCTTCCACGGTTCTGCGTCGCGATACGGCGCGCGAGGGCGAGCGACCGGTCTGCCCACTCGCACGCCCGGTCGCTTCCTTCTATTCCCGGCCGGGGCTTGGGGCCTGTCCTGTCCCCCTTCGTGTGGGCCGAGCCACTTATAGAGCGGCGGTGTGCGCGCGCGCGCGTTGCGGGAGGCGAAACCAACCGACCGCGGCGTAAGAATAGCGAGCCGCGTCAAGGCCTTCATCGGCGTCGTGTGCGTGCGGCAGTCGTATTCTTGGACCGGACGAGTGCCGGGCCCCAAGCGTGGTAGCGGAAGCGCAGGGGGGACGCGCGTAACGGACTCTGGGCGGTCGGAGACGACGACTCGGCTCGCGACTCGCGCTTTTGTCGGTAACAGGCGCGCGCTCTCGCAGTCGAGACCCCGCGCGGCCGAGCAACAAGCAGCCGCCGCCGCAGCAGCAGCTAATCCGCCGGAGCGATTGCTGGATTACAGTTCTGCCAGTGATCTAGCGACGGAGGCGAGCGAGAGATGGCGACGCCAACAGCAGCAGTAGCTGGAGCTGGAGGAGCGGCCGGTGCTGCTCCCATACGGACGGGCAACAAGTTCACGGCGCCGCTCGACGGCTCGCAGTTCGACATGGGCGTGACGCTCGGCACAGGCTCCTTCGGCCGCGTGCGCTTCTCCACGCACAAGGTGAGCGGCTGACTAGCTAGCTGGGCGTGTACTCTGGCGTGTCGGTCGCTAAAGGGACCGCGTGTGTGTCTTCCCAGGCGACCAACACGTACTGGGCGATCAAGATCCTCAAGAAGGCCGAGATCATCCGCCTGCAACAGGTACGCGCCGCCTCCTAGACGCCCCGCTGACCCGCTAGCGTATCCCCCCACTCACTCACTCACTCACTCACAACCGACGCCTTAACTCTCGTTGCCAGGTCGAGCACATGCTGTCGGAGAAGTCGATCCTGCTGTGTCTGGACCACCCGTTCATTGTGAACCTCGCGGGCACGTTCCAGGACACCAAGTACCTGTACATGGTGCTCGAGTACGTGATCGGCGGCGAGTTCTTCACGCACCTGCGGCGCGCCGGGCGGTTCGACAACAACGCGGCCAAGTTCTACGCGGCGCAGGTCGTGTCCATTTTCGAGTACCTGCACGCGCAGGACTTTATCTACCGGGACCTCAAGCCCGAGAACCTGCTGCTGGACTCGGAGGGGTACATCAAGATCACGGACTTTGGCTTCGCCAAGCGCGTGGCCTTCAAGACGTACACGCTGTGCGGCACGCCCGAGTACATTGCGCCCGAGGTACTGCTCAACAAGGGCCACGGCAAGGGCGTCGACTGGTGGACGCTCGGCATCCTGCTCTACGAGATGCTCGCGGGCCAGCCGCCGTTCTGCGACGACGACCCGATGGGCATCTATCAGCAGATTTTGTCGGGCAAGCTCAACTTCCCGCGCTTCTTCGACCGCAACGCCAAGGGGCTGATCAAGCGGCTGCTCACGGCGGACCTGACCAAGCGCTACGGCTGCCTCAAGAACGGCGTCGAGGACATCAAGAAGCACAAGTTCTTCGCCGGCGTCGGCTGGGAGGACCTGCTCGCGCGCAAGGGCGCCGCGCCCATCATCCCGCGCGTCGGCACGGCCAACGACACGAGCAACTTCGACCCGTACCCGGACTCGATGGAGGACGCCATCGTGCCCGTCTACAACGGCCGGGACCCGTTCGCGGATTTCTAATAGAGCGGCGACGCCCGGGGGTAGGAGCCGCCAGCCGCATGCGCGCAGCGAGCGAGCGGTAACACGAGAAGAACGAGCTTTTCCATACTTGGTAGTAGTACGAAGTGTATAGCAAGCAGCAGCACGAGCAGCGCAGACGACGATGGTGCATCATTGACGTACGGCTCGTACGCTTCGAGACGAATGCAGGCTCTCCCCTTCTCCTCCTCCTTCTCGTCCCTTGCTCAACGCCTAGAGCTTGGAGTTGGGGAAGATGATCTTGTCGCCCGGGAAGCGGTAGTAGCTCGTCTTGGTCTTGAGCACGCGCAGGACGCGGCCGCCGTTGTCGGGCTCGCGCAGCGCGGCCTCGAAGGCGTCCGTGACGCACTCGACCGGCATGAGCCCGCCCGTCTGCGCAATGTAGTCCGGGATGCCCTCGGCGGCGATGCGGCCCATGGCCGTGTCGGCGAAGGCCGGGCAGAGCGCGAAGGCGCGCACGTTGTGCGTCTTCTTGGCCTCGTGCAGCGAGCGCGTGAGCCCGACGACCCCGGCCTTGGCGGCGCCGTACTCGGGCGAGAAGGGCGTCGGGTTGAGCCCCGCGAGGCTCGCGAGGTTGACGATCACGCCCTCGCGGCCGTTCAGCCGCTTCTGCATGTACCAGAGCGCGTACTGCGTGCCGCGCACGACGGCCGTGAGGTCGATGTCCACGACCTTTTCCCAGCTCGCAGACAGGTCGTCGTTGTAGAAGCTCGCGTCGCCGCCGATGCCCGCGTTGTTGACCAGCACGTTGACCGGCGCGCCGAAGAAGCGCGTCGCCAGCGCGAACGCGCGCGCGAAGCTGTCGGCGTCCGTCACGTCCTGCCGCATGTGGCACACGCGCGCGCTCGCGTCGTGCGCGCGCGCGAGCTCCGCCGCCGTGGCCTCCAGCTGCCGCGCGTCCACGTCCGTGACGAGCACGCGCCCGCCCCCGGCCAGGATCTTGGCCGCGAACGCGCGGCCGAAGCCCGCGGCGCCGCCCGTCACGATGCCCACGACCTCGCTCAGCTCCATAGTCAAGGCGGAGTTGTTGTTGCTTGCGAATGGAGAAGTGGCCGACCGTAATCGTTGACGTCAAACACAGGCAACTTCAAGCGTGAGGGCGGTATAAATATATAGGGTTTGGTACTATTTAATGCTGACTTATTCGTTATTGAAGGTGTCAAGACGCACTCATACGTCTTCAATGGTTATTTGTTTCATTCAAGATATCGGGTTGTAGAGTATGATATATGGACCTCTCGCGTCGCCTGAATGGACGCCAATGACACGTGTACCATGTACTACCCGATAGTTGCATGCATGCAATGTATTCGGCCACCACTGCTTCCCCCGCCGCTCGCGCTCGGACTTTTACAGCTTGGAGTCGGGGAAGAGCGCCTTGTCGCCCGGGAAGCGGTAGTACGCGCGCTTCTTCATCATGATGCGCTGCACGCGGCCGCAGTTGTCGGGCTCGCGCAGGCCCTCGGCGAAGGCGTCCGTGACCGTCTCGACCGGCATGAGCCCGCCCATGGCGTCCGTGTACTGGGGGATCTGGTCCACGGCGGCGCGGCCCATGTTGGTGTTGGTGAAGCCCGGGCACATGGCGAACGAGCGGATGTTGAAGCGCTGCTTGAGCTCCAGCAGCGAGCGCGTGAAGCCCACGACGCCCGACTTGGCGGCCGCGTACTCGGGCGAAAAGGGCGTGGCGTTCAGCCCGGCCATGCTCGCGAGGTTCACGATCACGCCCTCGCGGCCGTTGAGCGTCTTGCGGAACTGCATGATGGCGTACTGCGTGCCGCGGATGAGCGCCGTGAGGTCAATGTCCACGACCTTTTCCCAGTTCTTGGACAGGTCGTCGTAGAAGGACAGGTCGCCGGCGATGCCGGCGTTGTTGACCAGCACGTTCACGGGCTGCGCGAAGAACTTGGTCGCGTAGTCGAACGCGAGTGCGAAGCTCTCGCGCTCCGTCACGTCCTGGCGCATCCAGCACACGTTCTTGTTGCCGTACTTGGCCTCCAGCTCCTTGCCCGTCTGCTGCAGCCCGTGCACGTTGGCGTCCGTGATCAGGACCTTGCCGCCGCCCGACAGGATCTTCTCCGCGAACGCGCGGCCGAAGCCCACGGCGCCGCCCGTGATGATGCCCACGACCTGGTTCAGCTCCATCTCGCTGGCGATGTAAACAGAAGGAGGAAGAGGCTGGAAGCTGCTGCTGCTGGTGATGACTCGGATGCGCACCGCAAGTCCCGAAATGGCACGCCGGGACTCGCTGCTGCTCGTCCTGTCCTTGAACTTGTCTGACTCGGTCTCAGCTAAAGGATTATAGATCTGTATCGCATTATAGAGGAAACTAAAACAGAAAATGAAGTGAAACTCAACCCAGACACATATTCGACATATTTGTTCAACCAAGGATACAGGTTATTTGTGGCTGCCTTTCAATTTACTTGTCTTAACTATGTAAGCCCAAATTTTTATATATCAATCTACAAAGGTATGTTATAAAAACATACAGGAAAAGATGGGCACTGGTCCGCAATGACAAGCTACAGTACCGTCCTGGCCAATCTGAGTCAATTCAAATATAATTTGAGCAATTTGCCAAAAACAATTGCAATTTATAGTGCTCCACTATAGAAAATTCACTTGAGTTTAGAATGACCATATTTGCAAATCAGTTATAAAGAAAACCCTGACACAGTAGTGTTGTGTTTTAAATCGTGAAAACCTTCAAATAACGTTGGCCGACGCGTTTACAAAATTAAGGATGGAAGGTATTTAAAGTACGCTAAAATCTAGGTAAATAATGAGATCACTCGTTTGACACTTGGCGAGCAGTGTTGACGTGAACCCACAAAGCGCTCTTGTTCTCGATACTTACCGGTTCAAAACCGGTACTTTCGCGTCGTTGCGTATCTTTCGGCACCGAGTTTCGGGAGATCAACAACAGCATCCATGGAGGGCTTGACGTGGCTGCTGGCGCTCGCGCTGGGCCTCGTGGGCGCGCTGTACGTGTACTGGCAGCAGGCGGCGGCGGCGCGCAAGAAGCAGGAGGCGGCCGAGCTGCAGGCCCGGCGGGAGGAGCTGGCGCGTGAGCAGCTGGCGGCCAAGAAGAGCAAGAGCAAGCCCAAGAAGGTGGACATCACGGCCGAGCTCAAGAAGAAGAAGCAGCAGCAGCAGCAGGAGGGCGAGGACGCTGGCGCGGAGCACCCGAGCTTCCTGCACGTGCTAAAGGGCCACAAGTTCGCGATCTCGGCGGCCGCGTACAGCCCCAACGGCCGCTTCGTGGCCACCGCCAGCACGGACCGCACCATCCGTCTGCACCTGCGCGAGTCGCTGGGCGACAAGAACGCGCGCGTGCACCAGATCAACATCGAGTACGACCATGTTACGGCGATGACGTTCAGCTCCGACGGCCGCACGCTGGTACGCAGCGCTGTTTATCGGGTTCGACAGCCTCGTAAGGCTAGGGCCTCTCACCTCTCTCTGTCTGCTGGTGATGCCGTTGTGCTTCATCCAGGTCGTGGCGACGGAGGGCGGCATGGTCAAGCTGTATCGTACGTGCTAGATATGTTCGCAGTCTTTACTATCGGAGAGAGCCTGACGAGTGCTCCTGTTCGGCTTGTACAGAGAAGCTCAAGGTGAAGCCCGAGTTGGTTGCGGAGTTCCCGGTCGCGCACAAGGCCGACGTGCATTCGGTCGTCATGAACGACCTTGGCGAGGTGTGTCACGCGCGATAGATCTTTATATAAGACGCCTTGATGGTCATGCGGGCTAACGCAGTACACGCCTCGTAGTGGGCGACGATCGTGACGTGCGCGGGCGAGGCGGACACGGACGTCAAGTTCTGGAACCTGCGAGGCGAGCTGCTGCAGGTGGTCAACACGAACCAAGTGACCAACTACCACTGCGTAGCCTCCAAGGACAACCGGTACATCGCCGTCGCGGCCTACACGCCCGAGGTCAAGATCTTCGAGATCTCGCGCGAGAAGAACGGCGCGTTCAAGAAGGTCAACAAGATCATGACGCTGCACGGACACCGCGTACGTCGCTGGCTGCAGTTCTCCAAGCTCGAGTCTACCCACGGACACGATGGCGATAGAAGGGGGGCTCACTCGTGTGCTTACTATTGTGCTGCTACCCAGACGGGCGTGGTGGACCTGGCGTTCAACGGCTCCGAGACCAAGCCGGTGGACCGCATCGCGACGATCTCCAAGGACGCGTCGATCCGCTTGTGGGACATCAACGGTGCGTAGTGCTGCTTTCCCGCTGTACGGGCGTTCAAGTATGGATGGACTTACACTTGTGTGGATGCATCCGCAGTTCGCTACACGCTCCAGGAGGACCCGAAGGTCGTGTCGAGCTTCTCGGCGAGCGAGCAGCGCGCTTTCCAGGGCGTCGACTTCGCCCCCAACGGCAAGGTAAGCAGGCAGCGAACCACTCGAGCTGGTTTCGCGCCGTGACTCGCGGACTGACAGTGTATTCGCGAATGGCCTTGTAGATGCTCGCGATGGTGCGCGAGAAGGGCGTGGTGTTCGTCTCGGTGGGCGACAAGAAGGAGTTCTTCACGATCGAGAACGCGCTCGAGGAGCCCGTGAAGCGCGCGTCGTTCTCGCCCGACGGCAGCGAGATCTTGGTCGTCGGCGCGCGCAGCAAGCACGCCAAGATCTACAAGAGCCCATCGCTGTAGGCTGCGTCCCCATCGTTTTGCGGCGCGGGTGTGATTCACTGCGCGCTCTCGATAGAACAAACTCCATGGCGACATTCATACAGTGCTTATAGTGTGGGTGCGTGCCTCGCAGCCGAGGCGGAGGTCGCACGCGTCCTGCGAACGGCGCGGTGGAAGCGCTACCGCCACCGCTACTATCATTGTCCGCGCTCGTGGGCTCACTGCTTCGGGAGGATGTCGAGCAGCTTCCACTTGAGCATGCGGATGTTCTCGGAGAGAATGAGCTTGTCCGACCGACGCACGGTCACCGCCATGCGCTCGTGCCGCGCGCTGTCGCTGTTGTCGAGCTTGCCTGCCGCTGCTTGCTGCTCCCAGCGCTTGAGCAGCGCGTCGTCGTCCTCGATCGAGCCGGGAAACTGCTCCAGCATCTTCTCTAGCGTGTAAATGAGCCGAGTGAGCGCGGTCTGTTCGTTCTCGACGCTCACGACTTCGCCGTCGAGCGCGCGCTGCGCCAACTGCTCGAACTCTTCCGTGCTCGCGCACTCGATCTCCTGTATCCGCACGGCTACCAGCAGCAGCTCATTCACCTCGTCGGCCGTCAGCTCGAACGAGTTGGACTCGTGATCCAGCCCGTTCTCGAGCAGAAGCGCGGCCTTGGCGTCGAACATGGACGCCGTGGCGTCGTCCATGGGCATCCAGACGTCAATGGCGTCGAACGCGTTGTCCGGCAGCACGAACCCGTAGAGCGTGAGCAGCTTGTGGTTGGACAGCGCGCCGTAGTTGATGCACAGCTGCGAGCCGGCGTTCCAGTGCTGGTGGCTCACGAGCTTGAACACGCCCGCGTCGGCGTCGAACGCGTGCGACATCTCGGCCTCCGGGTCGTGGTTGAGCATGTCGAAGACGGGGACCATGGCCTTGAGCGTCTGCGCCTTGTGCTTGTCCCCCTCGGGCACGTCGCGCAGCGACACGAAGCGGCTCCAGATGGTGGACAGCGCCCACTTGTAGTTGTCGAGCGAAAAGTACTCGTCGAACAGGTCGAAGCTGACGCCTTCCGGCAGGTTCTCGAACAGCTCCATCAGCACGGACTCGCGCAGCCGCGCGTAGTCGCTCTCGACCTTCTGCTCCATCTGCTGCGCGATGAAGAACAGGTTGCTGCCCTTGAGCAGCGCGCGCTCGCGCTCGCCAAAATACAGCACGTTGTGATACGCGCGCGGCAGCAGCTCGATGTGCTTGGCCCACTTGGACGCGCCGCGCGCGACGAACTTCTCGTACAGCAGCGCGAGCGCGAGCTGGTCGTCCTCGCGCTCCGCCGCGCGCTGCTGGAAGAAGGGCACGGCGCGCAGCGCCGCGTGCTCGCGTAGCGCGCGCACCGTCATGACGGACGCGAGCGGCACGCGGAAGACCTCGGTGTGCGGCGCGATGTCCTCAGCCACGAACACGCCGCGCTCGTCCTCGCCGCCGTCCAGCTCGTACACAAAGTCCGTCGCGACCTGCACCTTGAGCGCCGCGGCCGCCCACTCGTTGTACCCGATGAAGGCGCCGCCGCCGTCGTCGCCCGCGTCCTCGTCCACGTGCACGGCCATGGGGCTCCCGCTGCGCTCGGCGTCTATCGGATACTGTGAAATGGGAGAGAGGTCGGCGCGATTCCGTCGTCCGCCTAATGCACCGTCCCGGGATCTTTTTCGTGTGTGTCGGTCGTTATGGGGCAAGCGGAAGGAAAGGGGGGGGCGGACGCGGTGCTGTACCGTGGACGAAGGAGCCATGCGGCCGAGCGAACAAGGGGCAACCACCTCGGTCGGCATCATCCCGCGCTCTGTTCTCCCGCGCGGGCTCCTTCTTGCTCTTTTTTCCGCCCACATGGACCGCCTTTTCTGCCCCAAGGGGCCGAAGGATGGACTGCAGTAGACGACGTGTTACTGTGTAGCAGGCAGACTCGATGGAGCCGCGGCGACTGCGCTTGGTGCTAGCGCCGGAGCCGGAGCCGAACCGACGACGACGTTTAGCATGGCGCGCGTCCAGTATGGCACCATGCGCTCGCCTCGATGCAGAACCCATGACTGGAAGAACTTCAACCCACACGGTTACTGTACCATTTTTTTACAAAACGGTACACCACATCGCGGTTACTGTGTACCAACTCGATCCATCGAGCCAAGCTGTTCCGGTTTGCGCATTGCAACGCCGGCAATAAATACATCGTGCGTCCCTGTGCTGACGAGAAAGCTGGGCGATCTCATCAGACGACAGAAAGTGTCCGCCAACACCTACAATGGCCCCTCTCCGCGCGGCGATCCATCGAAGCTTGTGGTCCAGAAACTCCGTCTCTCCGACCGCGCTTCTTCTCTTGCCGCGCTTTGGCAATCAACCTCGTCCGACGCACCCTTCTCCGGGACGTAACCCTGCGTAACCACTTGTGTTCACTATGGGGTACATACACGTGTTGACATGCGCGCGCGAACATCCAGCTGTGCGACGTGCAACCGAGAAGTTGAACACTAATAGGTAGATAGCGTGAAGTCATTCCGCCAGTGGGGCGGGCACTACACTGCAGACGTAGATAGAACCCGAGGCCGCTTCCTCCCCCCGCCGACCCGCGTGCTATCCCCCGCCGACCCGCGTGCTATCCCCCGCCTCGAGGTATGTACGTGGCGGCGCGCGGACTGCCTCCGCCGGCCGCTTGGTCCGCCGTCCCGACCTGCGCTAAGCGCTCCTCCGCGCGGGGTGGGACTGCTGCGGCCCAAGTGTCGGCTTGGCGACCAGGGACGGGCGCGCTGCGTCAGGCGATCGTCTCGAGCGTGTGTCCTCCCCTTCCTTCCTCGTTGCTAACGCGGCAGGTGTTTACGACTAGGGACGTGCGTCAAGGGACAGCGTCATCCAGAGAAGAACGCGTAGCGCGAGCGACGGACGCGTGGGTGCATGCCGAAGCCAATGCAGGCGGCCCGAGCGTCGCCACATCCGCGCGCCACCGACGACAAGGACACGCCGTGCTCCGTCAAGACCGAGGCCGCGTACGTGGCTGACCAGCGTGCTGCTCATCGTACTCCGAACTCATAGGCGGTGTGTGTGTCTCTCTGTGTGTGACCGAACGTCAGTCGGCTACAAGGACTTTCGCTCAAGCAGACGTCGCAAGCCTCGCCGAAGCGCAAGCTGCGCTTCGCGCTGGACGACGAGTTCTCCTTCAAGCACCGGATCAGCACGGACGGCGCCGCCGCCGACGAGGAAGCGACCGAGCTCCGCGCGACGTCTCCAGACCCGCGGCCGGCCGAATCGGTGGCCCCGTCGACTGGCGACCGAAAGCGCAGCAACAGCAGACCTCTCGAGGTCTCGGCCAACATGCTGAAGCGGAAAACGAGCGAGCTGGTCAAGGTGGAGGGCGCGCTGGTCGTCGGGGAGGAGGTGGGGGACGGTGGCGCTGCGACGACGCGTGCAGTTGGATCGGTACGTCCGACTGAGTGCGTGCCGCATGTGTTGATGCGGCATCGCTGATGATGCAGCTTGCCTTGGGTGTCTTTGTCAACCAGGTCGACTGTGAACTAGTGCTCAAGAGCGAGGGACTCGTGCTGCAGTCGGCGCCGGGCGAGCGAAAAGTGGTTGAGGTCCAAGTGGACCTCATGGAGTTTGTCTACGAGCCGTGGCGCCATGAGCTCAAGTTCCAGCTGCGGCGCTTGCCAGGTGGCGCGACTTCTTCGACGTCGTACATGTTCCAGGCGGCGACGGCCCAAGAGTACATGAAGTGGGTCAACGGCATCCGCGGGTACGGTCTCACCCGCAGCACAAGCGTAGATAGTCTCCCAGTCATCGCATCCGCTACGCCGGTGCCTCAACCCCCAGCGATCGCGGGCGACCTCGCCGTTTCCGACGGTGGGCTGAGCTCGGCGGTCAATAGTTTTGTCTACTCGTCGGCGCCGCGCGTCAAACACTTTATGCTCGTGCGCCACGGCCACTACATTAACGCGCACGCGCCGCATGTGCCCGACTCGGAACAAGTGCTGTCCCACATCGGCCGACAGCAAGCGGCGTTGACTGGCAAGTACCTCGAGCTGCTGTACAACCGCGCGCGGTCCCGCGACGACGTGTCCGTTTATCATAGTGACATGAAGCGTGCCGTCGAGACCGCAACTATTATCAGCAGCGATCTGGGATGCTGCTCAATGCGGTCGACACCGATGCTGCGCGAGGGCTGGCCAGGCCACCCATACTCGACATCTCATCCAGTCGTCCCCACATCAAGCGCTAGTGCTGGTGTTAGTGCTGGTGCGGCCGCTGCGGCGGCTGCTGCCGCTGCTGCCGCTGCCTCAAGCTCGGCCGCTGTCCACCGCCAAGACGTCGCAAGGATGGAGAGAGCATTCGATCTCCTGATCGCGCCGGACGCGGCAGCCAGCGACAGCTGCGACGAGGAGGAGGAGTCGTACCGAGTGATCGTGTGCCACGCCAACTTGATCCGGTTCTTCCTGTGTCGCGCGCTCGGCATCGACCCCGTCGGCACGTGGGGACACTTCGAGATCAATCACTGCTCCGTCACGCGGATCGACGTGTGCGAGAACCGCCCGCTGAAGGTCGTGGCCGTAAATGAGACCGGGCACCTCCCGCATTCGCTGCTCACCTCGAGCGAGGACCACCTCTAGGCCAAGAAACGAGACAGCGAAGGAAGCGTCGGCTGCCTTGGCCGTCAGTTGTATGAGTCACAGCGATTGACAGCCGCCGCGGTATTTGATGAGAATGACCAAGTTCGTGAAAGGAGAACCCGCTTGTTCCTGTGCGGATGCCGCGTGTTGGCTGTCTCCTCCTGTTATGGCAGCATGCTACACGGCCGAGTTGCTCACGTGGTCTGTGCCCGAGTAAAAGTCTTCGTTGAGCGCGTCAAGCCGCTTGACCTGCTCCGCCGTGAGCTTCACGCTGGCGCCGTCGAGGTTCTCCTTCATCCTCGACTCCTTGACCGACTTGGGCAGCGTGACGAAGCCTCGGGCCAGGTCCCACGCGATGAGCACCTGGGCCGGCGTGGCGCTCGCTTGCGCTGCGATCTCATTCAGCACCGGGTCGTCCAGCCGCTTGGCGCGCGCGAGCGGAGAGAACGCCTGCAGCAGGATCCCGTTGGCCTCGCAGTACTTGACGAGCGGCTCGCGCGTGAGCCACGGGTGCAGCTCGATCTGGTTCACGGCGGGCTTGACGCGCGAGGTCAGCGCGAGCTTGGCCAGGTGCGGCTCGCCAAAGTTGGACACGCCAATGTCGCGCAGCACGCCCTCGGCCTGCAGGTCCTCGAGCGCGCGCCACGTGTCGGCGCGCAGCTCCGGGTCGAACGGCTGGTGCAGCAGGAAGAGGTCGATGTAGCCGCAGCCGATGAGCTCGTTGCTGCCGCGCGCGCCCTCGAGCGCCTTGTCGTAGCCCCAGTGGAACTCGCGCAGCTTGCTCGTGATGAAGATCTGCTCGCGCGGGATGCCCGAGTCGCGCACGGCGCGGCCCACGTCCGCCTCGTTCTCGTACAGCCGGGCCGTGTCGATGTGTCGGTACCCGAGCCGCAGCGCCGCGAGCACGGCGCTGTAGCACTCGCCACCGGGCGCGCTCTTGTACACGCCGAGCCCGACCGCGGGCATCGTGGCGCCGCTAGGGAGCGCGACGCTCGGCACGTTCGCCGCCATCTCGTGCTTGGGACGTTTGCTTGGGACAAACGAAGTGTGAAGATGAAGTGGTCAATTGCACTGACTGACAAGCATGGGTCGGTCATATCTATTTCGTCCAATCAAATCGATTTGCAAGGTCATACAGTCATACTGTACATGATTTTACCGAATTAAATAGGTTTACTGTGATACCGGTATTGATACTTGAAGTTTGTTTCAGATACCGGTATATACCTGTGCTTGACGATCTTCTGCAGCTTTCCTTCCCCCCTCACCCCACACACACGCGAAGAAGGTACGAAGGCGAGAGAAGCATGCGCGTGTTCGGGGCGAAGTGGAGCGCGGCGACGGTGGTTGCGGCGGCTCTTGGCGTTGCGGCCGAGGCGAGCGGTGGCTGCTACGTGCGCAGTGAGGACCGGTCGGAGCTGGTGACGTCGGCTCGCCCGCACGAGTACCTGGAGGCGTCGTCGCTGCCCAAGAACTTCGACTGGCGCAACGTGAACGGCACGCGCTTCGTGACCATCAGCCGCAACCAGCACATCCCGCACTACTGCGGCTCGTGCTGGTCGTTCGGTACGCAAGGAGCCGAGTGGCTGGGTGTCCGGGTTTCATAACGCTGAACAGTGTAATGATGTGGCGGGTGACAGCGGCGACGTCGGCGCTGGCGGACCGGATTCTCATCGCCAAGAGCCGCAATGCGGACGGCAAGTCGGGCGTGGACGTGCTGCGCGAGGTCGTGCTGTCCCCTCAGGTGATCCTCAACTGCGACCTGAAGGACCAGGGCTGCCACGGCGGCGACCAGCTCGAGGCGTACCGCTACATCCACCAGCACGGGGTGCCGGAGGAGGGCTGCCAGCTGTACGAGGCGACGGGCCACGACACGGGCAACCTGTGCCGCCCCATCGACGTGTGCGAGAACTGCTTGCCGGACAAGGGATGCTTCCCGCAGCCGACGTACGACTCGTACTTTGTGTCCGAGTTCGGCACGACGCTCGGCGAGAAGCAGATGATGAGCGAGATCTACGCGCGCGGCCCGATCGCGTGCAGCGTCGCAGTCACCAAGGAGTTCGAGACATACACGGGAGGCATCTTTGAGGACAAGACGGGCGCGACGCAGGTGGACCACGCCATCTCCGTCGTCGGCTGGGGCGAGGAGCACGGCGTGCCCTTCTGGGTCGTGCGGAACAGTTGGGGGAGGTAAGCTGCATAGATTGCGAGTCCTGGGCATGAACCGAGTACAGACACTGACTCGTTGGCGCACACAAACAGCTTCTGGGGCGAGGATGGCTGGATCCGCCTCCTTCGTGGGTCCAACAACCTCGGCATTGAGGGCGAGTGCGCGTTTGGTGTGCCAGCAGACAATGGGTGGCCCAAGCGCATCAACGTCTCGGCCGAAATCGCTTCCGAGGAGCAGAACACTGTCGAGGATCAGGCTGTTGCCGAGAACGACGAGGTAAGCACGACGGCGGACGAGGAAATGCCGTCTGAAAGCGTCTCGTTGAGTGGCTGTCGCCAACCTGTGCGATTCGAGAATGGCCCGCTGGTCACATCGCCGCTGCCGCACGAGACGATCAATGTCGCCGATCTGCCCAAGTCGTGGGACTGGCGCAACGTCAACGGAACGAACTTCATCACTTGGGACAAGAACCAGCACATTCCGCAGTACTGCGGTAGCTGCTGGGCCCAAGGGACGACGAGTGCGCTGTCCGACCGCATCTCCATCATGAGAAACGGTACGGTCGACCTTGATGTTTCATAGATACCGCGAACGAGATCGTTAAAGCTGTCGATGTAATTGACATCAGCGGCGTGGCCCGAGATTGCACTGGCGCCGCAAGTGCTGATTAATTGCAACGGCGGTGGATCCTGCAATGGCGGCAACCCTGGACTTGTGTACGAGTACGCGCATCGCCACGGCATTCCGGATCAGACGTGCCAGGCTTACCAGGCGAAGAACCTCAAGTGCGACGAGTTTGCCGTCTGTGAAACGTACGTACTCCATCGCCATGCGGGTCCCCAATGTGGCCTCCAAATTGACTGAGATGTACGCTGTCATCCAGATGCTGGCCGTCGAACACGTCGTTCACGCCTGGTGTGTGCGAGCCCATCAAGAAGTTTGCCAAGTACTACGTGTCGGAGTACGGCAGCGTCAGCGGCGCCGACCGCATGAAGGCGGAGATTTACAAGCGTGGACCCATTGGGTGCGGCGTGCACGCGACGGACAAGTTCGTTGCGTACTCAGGCGGCATCTACTCGGAGCACGTCATGTTCCCGATGATCAACCACGAGATCTCGGTCGCCGGCTGGGGCTACGACGAAGAGACCGACACGGAATACTGTACGTGCGCATCCTCGGATGTTTTCGCTGACACGGTACGACTCGAGCGATGACTCCTGGCATTCGTGACACGCAGGGATCGGCCGCAACTCGTGGGGAACGTACTGGGGCGAGAACGGCTGGTTCCGCATGCAGATGCACCACCACAACCTCGCCATCGAGCAGGACTGCGACTGGGGCGTCCCCATCCCGGACGGCTCGAAGCCCAGCGACGCCGATCCCGACGATCTCTCGGCCATGGACTGGGTAATCGACACGATTCTCGACACCGCTGCTGTCGAGCGTCTCCAGCTCGAGTCGGCCGCCCTCGCCGTCGAGTAAGGACGCTGCCAAGACGGACGTGAGGTTGGTTGCCGCCGTGGTCATCAAGTCCTGATGCTATCAACTCAAAGAGAAAGCACAGTACGCTTTCTGGTGGACTACGAACTGTCAGCCCCTTCCAACTTAATGGTCACTTTTCGACCAATGAGCGCTCGTCTCGGCGGCGATTCGCGTTGGGTGGCTGGCAAAGGTTTTTATGGTGAAACCAAGCCGGCCGCGGAAGCGTCGTCACTTTTGGTGGCAGCAAGTGGCTGGTGATCGATCGCTCCGAAGGACTCCGTCCTCGCTCCTCCGCCCTCGCCCGCGCCTTGAGCCTCGCCGCCGCTCGCTCGCAGGCCCAGCAGCGACCCGCCCACACGCGTAGAAGCCGCGGCAACTCGTGTTGGTGGTTGTCGATACCGTCGTCGCCGAACACACTGCCGAGAAAGTGCGGATAAGAAGAAAGACCATGGCGGTCGACAAGAAGAGCAAGAAGAAGGCGCGCAAGGGCGAGGAGGAGCACGGCTCGGTGACGGCCTGGCCGGCCACCAACCCGTCGTCGGCGCCGCGCTCGATCCCGGCGGCGACGAACCCGAAGCTGCAGAAGCTCGTGTCTCCGCACGTGGACTCGTTTAACTACTTTTTGACCGAGGGACTCGACCTGGCGGTCGCCGACCTCTCGCGCGTCCCCGTCGAGCTGCCGAATCAGCACAACATGCTCATCTGGGTCGAGAGCGCGCAGGTGGGCTTCCCGACCGTCGAGAACTCGGTCACGGGCGAGCGCAAGCTACTGCCGAGCGAGTGCCGCCAGCGCGGCGTGTCGTACACGGCGCCGCTGGTCGTGACTCTCGCGCGCTCGTTCGTCGGCTCGCAGAACATCGAGCGCATGCAGCGCGTCGTGGGAGAGATCCCCATCATGGTGCGCTCCAAGCGCTGCCACCTGCACGGCCTCTCGCCAGCCGAGCTCGTCGAGCGCCGCGAAGAAGCCAACGAGATGGGCGGGTACTTTATCTGCAACGGCAACGAGCGCTGCGTGCGCCTGCTGCAGATGCCGCGCCGCCACCACATCATGGCGGTGCGTCGCGGTGCCTTCGCGAACCGTGGCGACCTGTACACGGAGCTCGCGGTCTTCATGAAGTGCGTGCGTCGCGACCAGTCGGCCGTGACGGTCACCGTCCACTACCTCGAGGATGGTAACGCCACGGTGCGCTTCGGCGTGCGTAAGCAGGAGTTCATGATCCCCGTCGGCCTGCTGCTCAAGGCGCTGTACCCGCTCTCGGACCGCGAGATCTACGAGCGCGTGCTTCGCGGCGACCACGAGAACACGTACCTGTCGGCTCGTGTCGAGCTGATTCTGCGCGAGGCCAAGAAGTTCGCGCTCTACTCGCGCGACGAGGCGCTCGCGTACCTGGGCAAGCACTTCCGCCACGCCATGCCGTACGTCTACGAGTCCATGACGAACGTGGAGGCCGGCAACAAGCTTCTCGACGAGTACCTGTTCGTGCACATGCCCAAGGGCGAGAAGGGCCGCGCGCAGAAGGTCGAGCTGCTCTGCCTCATGCTGCGCAAGCTGTACGCGTTTGCCAAGGGCGAGGTGCGTGAGGACAACTCGGACTCGGTCATGAACCACGAGCTGCTGCTTCCTGGCCACCTGTACCTCATGATTCTCAAGGAGAAGCTGCAAGACATGCTCGCCGCGATCCGCGCGAACATCGTCAAGGAGCTCGCCACGACCCGCGGTCGCAAGGGTCTCGTGATGGACCAGGTCTTCCTCCGGAAAATGTGGGAGCGCACCCCCGGCATTGGCCACGCCATGACCTACTTCCTCAATACGGGCAACCTGCGCTCGTCCAGCGGTCTTGACTTGCTCCAGGTCGCGGGCTACACGATCGTTGCAGAGAAGCTCAACTACTACCGCTACTTCTCGCACTTCCGCTCCGTGCATCGTGGTCAGTTCTTCACGGAGATGAAGACCACTGCTGTGCGCAAGCTGCTTCCCGATTCATGGGGGTTTCTCTGTCCTGTGCACACGCCGGATGGTTCGCCGTGTGGTCTGCTGAACCATCTTGCCGTCGAGTGCGAGCTTGTTTCGTACCCTGCGCATGGGACGGAGGACTTCCTGCAGCAGGAGCTGTCTCTCGCTCGCTTCCTGTCGTCCCTCGGCATGATGCCCACTTCGGGCTACGCCGACGGGGCCCTCATCGTGCCGTACTCGTACCTGCCGATCATGCTGAACGGCAAGGTGCTCGGTGGCGCGCCGGCTGAGGTGTGCTCGCGTATCCAGAAGGTCCTCCGTCACCTCAAGTCTGCCGACGGACCGGACGCGGATGCTGAGCGCAAGAAGTCCGGGCTGGTTGCCAACCTGGAGGTGACGCTGATCCTCCCAACAATCGGCGGCCCGTTCCCTGGTCTGTACCTCTCTGCGGACGCTGCTCGCATGTCCCGCCCCGTGCGTCAGCTCGATACGGACCGCGTCGAGTACATTGGCCCTATGGAGCAGGTCTTCATGGACATTGCGTGCACAAAGGACGACATCCGCCCGGCAACGACGCACATGGAGCTCGCGCCGATCAACATGCTGTCGCTCGTGGCGTCGCTCACGCCGTTCTCGGACTACAACCAGTCTCCGCGTAACATGTACCAGTGCCAGATGGCCAAGCAGACGATGGGCACTCCCGCGCACTCGATCCCGAACCGGTCGGACAACAAGATGTACCGAATCCAGACGCCGCAAGCGCCGATCGTGCAGAACTCTCGCCTGCGCGACTACCAGCTCGACGAGTACCCTCTGGGCACGAACGCCGTCGTCGCAGTGATCTCGTACACTGGCTACGACATGGAAGACGCCATGATTCTGAACAAGTCGTCGTACGAGCGCGGCTTCGGACACGCGTCCGTGTACAAGCAGATTTCGGTGGACATTGGTTCGGAAGGCAGGCAGGGCGGCGTCGCCAAGAAGTACTTCTCGAACGTCAAGACGGACGGCAGCGGCGAGTTCTGCTCGACGAAGCTGGACCGCGACGGCTTCCCGCACATTGGCCAGGTCGTCCAGAAGGGCGACCCGCTTGCGTGCTGGATCGACGAGACGACTGGCGCGCCGTCGTTCCAGAAGCACAAGGAGGCCGAGCCGGCCATCATTGACCAGATCAACATGATCGGCAGCTCGTCGCAGGCGTCCGAGTTCACGAAGGCGAGCGTGAAGCTTCGCTTCTGCCGTAACCCGGTCATCGGCGACAAGTTCTCGTCGCGCCACGGACAGAAGGGCGTGATGAGTATTCTGTGGCCGCAGGCGGACATGCCGTTCTCCGAGTCGGGCATGTCCCCGGACATCATCATCAACCCGCACGCCTTCCCGTCGCGTATGACGATCGGTATGCTGATCGAGTCGATGGCCGCCAAGACGGGTGCGCTGTCGGGTAAGTACATGGACGCGACGCCGTTCCAGTTCAGCGAGCGCGAGCGCGTGGTCGACTACTTCGGCAAGCAGCTGCAGGCGCACGGGTACAACTACATGGGCAGCGAGCCGCTCTACTCGGGCGTCTCGGGCACCGTGATGCACGCCGACATCTACATTGGCGTCGTTTACTACCAGCGTCTGCGCCACATGGTCAGTGACAAGAGCCAGGTGCGCGCGACTGGCCCGATGAACTCGCTGACGCGCCAGCCCGTCAAGGGCCGTAAGAAGGGCGGCGGCATCCGCTTCGGAGAGATGGAGCGTGACTCGCTGCTGGCCCACGGCTGCGCGTTCCTGCTGCAGGACCGCCTGCTCAACTGCTCCGACAAGCACATCGCCACCGTGTGCACGGGCTGCGGGTCGCTGCTGTCGAACGCGACCCAGCGCGCCAGCGTCGAGGCGGCTGGCCAAGGCGAGCTCGCCATGGCGGCGCGTGCGAAGACGCAGTGGTTCTGCATCAAGTGCCGGCGCGGTGACCAGTGCCAGCCGGTGGCCATGCCGTACGTGTTCCGGTACCTGGCGAACGAGCTCGCCGCCATGAACATCAAGATGACGCTGTCGCTCAAGGGACACTAACTAGCGCGCCGCGCGCAGTCCACGACGCGAGTACGCCGGACGGGAGACAAAGCGTACGTGTACGCCCTGCTTGGATTTGTAAGAAGAGAGAGAGAGCGAATAGATTGGAGGATGAAGAAGCGCGTGGTAACTGATTGCTCGGGATCGAGAGTCGAAGGGGAGGGAGGCGCTTCACGAGACGAGAAACGGTGGCCCCAACGGACGCAGACGCCCGTCGGCACGAGTCGGCGCGCCAGGTACGTTCTCCGTCGCCCAAGCCGTATGCTTAGTATGCCATTCGGTCGCTGCCCTCACTCGCTGTCGTCACCGCAGGCGCATGAAGAGCTCGAGCGACTTCCACGCGAGTCTGCGAGGCGGCGGCAGCACCTCGCGCAGTCCTCGGACGCCGACGGCCGTGTCGACCCGCAGCACTCCCAGGGTGAGTGTCAATGTGTCGGCCTTGGCGTCTAGCGGCAGCCTCCACGCCGGCGGAGGCAGCGCGCGGTACTCTCCACACTCGGCGTCGTCCTCGCGTCGCGCGTCCATCGGGTCGCAGCAGTTCCAGCAGCAGCAGCATCCATACCAGCAGCAGCAACTCCAGGCGTACAGCGGCTACCAGCCCGCTCCGATCGCTGCTGGAGGCAGTGGAGGCCACACAAGTAGCGGCGGCGTCAACTCGAGTCTTCAGCGAGCGGCGGTCGCCAACTCGTTCCACTCGCGCGGCCCGGGCGTGGCCGCCGCTGTTGGGGACGACGAGACGTCGTCCAACGTGTCGGACACGTTCTCGGCCGCGACGTCGGCGAGCGGCAGCGCCTTCAGTTACAGCAGCAGCAGCGCCGCGAACAGCGCGGGCAGCTTTGGCTACGGCCACGCGCACTCGTCGCCGTCCCACGGCCACGCGCACTCGCAGCGCGGCAGCAACTTTAAGGTCGTGATCCGAGTGCGGCCGCCGCTGCCGAGAGAGCTCCACGGGGACCACCCGTTCCAGAACGTCATCGGCGTCGACGCGTCCGGCCACGTGCTGACCGTGTCGGAGAACCTGAGCGCGCTCGCGACTAGCGGAGGAGGAGGAGGAGGAAGCGGCGATGCTAGCGGCGAGGACGGAGACGCGAACGACGCGAACGAGATGGTGCTGACGGCGCCGTCGCCGTCGGCCGCCGCCTACGGCCACCACGTCTTTTCGTTCGACCACGTGTACGACCAGCACTGCACGCAGCGCGCAGTGTACGAGAACACGGCCAAGGCGGTGGTCGAGTCCTCGCTTGAGGGCTACAACGCGACCATCTTCGCCTACGGACAGACGGGCACGGGCAAGACGTACACGATGGAGGGCTTCAACAGCAGCAGCAGCGGCTCGTCGAGCGCCAGCGCGGTCGAGGAGCGAGGCATCATCCCTCGCGCCATCGAGCAGATCTTCCTGCACATCCAGGCCAACGTGTCGGCGCGCCTGCGCTTCCTAGTGCGCGCCTCGTACCTGCAGATCTACAACGAGTCCATCTCCGACCTGCTCAAGCCCGAGCGCGCCAACCTGACGATCCGCGAGGACAAGAAGCGCGGCGTCTTCGTCGAGGGGCTCTCCGAGTGGGTCGTGCGCTCGCCGGAGGAGATCTACGGACTCATGGAGCGCGGCGGCGCCATGCGCGCCACGGGCAGCACCAAGATGAACGAGCTGTCGTCGCGGAGCCATGCCGTGTTCATCATCATTGCCGAGCAGAGCCGCACGTCGTACGTCGACGCCGGCGGCCGGGAGATGGCGCCAGAGGACTTTACAGCGCTCGTCAACGCGTACCAGGCGCGCCACGGCACCGGCGGTGCTGCGAACGCGCATGCGAGTGGCAAGGGCAAGCCCGGCAGCAACCTACACGGCGGCGTCGCGCTCCACCCGAAGCTCGAGTCGATGATCCGACAGAGCTTCAAGGTCGGTAAGCTCAACCTCGTCGACCTGGCCGGCTCGGAGCGCGTGCGGCTGTCCGGCGCGACGGGCCAGCGCCTGGAGGAGAGCAAGAAGATCAACCAGTCGCTGTCGGCGCTCGGGAACGTCATCTCGGCGCTGACGGACGCGCGCGGGCGGCAGCACATTCCGTACCGCGACTCCAAGCTGACGCGGATCCTGGAGGACTCGCTGGGCGGCAACTGCAAGACGACCATGATGGCCATGATCTCGCCGGCGCTCGAGGCCATGACCGAGTCGCTGTCGACGCTCAAGTTCGCGAACCGCGCCAAGAACATCAAGAACGAGGCGCGCGTGAACGAAGACCTGGACCAGAAGTCGTTGCTGCGCAAGTACGAGCGCGAGCTCAAACGGCTGCGCGCCGAGCTCGAGGAGAAGTCGCGCAACGTGGTCGACAAGCGGCGACTGCTCGAGCTCGACGAGCAGCGCCGGCGCGCCGAAGAGGACAAGATGGCGGCGATCCGCGCGCTCGAGGAGCGCTCGCGAGAGTTTATGCGCGAGAAGGAGGAGAAGAAGAAGCTCGAGCAGCGAATCTCGATGCTGACGTCGCAGATGCTCATGAGCAACCAGCGGCGGCCAGGCGTAGGCGCCGACGGCGCCGCCGGGCTGCTGGCGTCGTCAAGCGCTGGTTCGCTCGATGGCGGCAACGGTATGGGTATTATCGATACCGAAGACCCGCTGATCCGCGAAGCGATCCGCGAGCACCAGGACCGGATCCGGAAGGAGTATGAGTGCCGCCTGGCAGACCTGGAGAAGGAGCGCGAGACGATCGAGGAGGAGAAGGCGCAGGTCGACCGGTACAAGCAGCTGCTGCTCAAGCAGCGAGACATCATGATCGCGCTCACGCAGCGGCTGAACGAGCGCGACGAGCAGATTACGGCGCTCCAGGACGAGCTGGACGCGAGCGACCGGCACCAGAAGGAGCTGGAGGAGAAGCTCGACGAAAAGACGGCGCACTTGATCCACTTGCAGCGCGTGACGATGGAGCACAGCTCGAGCTCGCCGGGCAAGAGCAGCGCGGAGCTGGTCAAGGCGCTCGGCGACTGGGCTGGAAGTGCAGATGCGCCGTCATCTTCATCGTCGCCGTCGGCCTCGCGACTCGCCCCCGAGCTGCTGATCACGCACAGGCAGTTCCGGCCGCACTCGATGGAGCAGGTCATCATGAACAACAACAACAACTCGAGCAGCGCGAGCTTCTTCCCCGTGACTGGAGCGTCGACTGCTGGAAGCAGCGGAGCGACTACAAGTGGGCTGCTGTCGGCCGAGGAGAAGATCCAGGAGCTCAAGGCTCTCGTCGACTCGCAGAGCCAGGAGCAGACGCGAATGGCCAAGGAGCTCGAGGACGTCAAGTCCGAGAAGGTCTCGGTCGAGTTTCTGCTGCGTGAGAGGCTCGAGAAGCTCGTCCAGGTCGAGCTCGAGGCGAGGCTCAAAGCCTCGGGCGGGAACAACAGCGACGCCGTCAGCGACACTCAGAAGCGCGTCGACCAGCTGCAGCGGCAGCTCGAAGCTCTGTCGGCCGAGAACCAGCGACTGCTAGACGTCCAGGAGCGCCACGGGACGGATACAAACGACGGTGGGCGATCTCGCGAGCTCCAGGCGCGATGCGAGACGCTCGTGAAGGAGCGGCGCGCGGTGCAGACCATCATGGAGCACAAGATCAAGGCGCTCGTGACGGCCATCAGCGAAGCGTCCGAGGCCACGCTACAGTGCGCCGGCGGTGCCGAGCGGCTCGGCGAGCCCGCGACCTGGCTAGCACGAGAGGTGCATGCGCTCCAGCGACTCGTGAACGCGTCCATCCTCGCGCTGCGCAACGCGGACGCCGGGAGCCACGCAGTTGTAGGACCCGGTGGCAGCTCCAGCAGTGCCGGGGTCGACGCGTCCAAGAGTATCGGGTCAACGTGGGAAGAGAAGGCGTCGCGCACTAGTGTCGCGTCTCCGACAACTGAGTTCACGCCGCCACCTTCGCTGTCCAGCTCGCAGTCGTCGCTTACAGCCAGCTCGACCTTCAGCGGGTACCATGAAGACCGCGGGTTCACGTCTTCGAGGTCGGACAAGCCGCCACACGACCGCGCGAGTCTGAGCGTCGACGAGCTGATCCAGCAGCGACGCGCGCAGTTGCAGCGCGAGCGCCAAGGCCTGGATTCGTGAGCGTGCTGAGCCCGAATAGTCCGCTCTCAACGAGGATTTAACCCCCCACAGGACACGTGAAATCTACAGTTCGTTGCGAGAACACGCGCTTACCCGTGTCATGCGGGCGATGCTCTGGATAAGCCATCCACGCGGAGGCACCACGGCACGGCGGAGGAAGTGGCGAGGTCCGTACGCATCGACTGCTTTGGCTGCTTCTATAGTGGGGACGTGACGGTCGGCTGCTCCGGGATCGGCGGCGTTAGTGACCCCGGGTGCACAGCGCGCTGGATCCAGAACTTCTCGTCCAGCGTGTCGGCCGCGAGCTTGTACCCCCAGTGCTCGGCGCTCGTCTTGAGGTACGAGTCCATAATCTGGACACAGCAAGCCGCATGAGCGCAGATGTGTGAGAGAAGCAGAAGCATCAGGCTTCTGCTTGACCGTGAGCCGCCTACCCAGAACTGGAGCGCGTTGCAGAGCCCCGGGATGACTATCATGACGACCGACAACTCGAGGTGTCGGTGGTGCGTGAAGGCCTGGAAGAGCTTGGTCAGGAGCGGCGAGAGCGACGGGTAGAGCAGCCACAGGAGCAGCGTGTTTAGCGCCTTCATGACGCCCACGACGGCGCCGTAGGCCGCGGCCTGCCGCCACCAGACGCGGCATTGCGGCGGGTCGCCGTAGTAGCCGCAGTCGACGACGCTGTCCCAGTTGAAGCGCTCCGCCATCGCGTGGACGCACTGCAAGAGCAGCAGCACTAGGACGACGCCCCAGGTCGCGTCCAGCATGAAGGTGAAGAAGTAGAGAGCGCACTGCTTCCCCGGTCATAGTCACGACAGCAAAGCGGTAAGAGCTGCAGTAGCGCTAGAGCCAAGAGAGAGTAAGAGAGAGAGAGAGAGAGCGTCGCGGTCACCTCGTCTTGCGCTTGCTGCTGACTGGCGCGCTGGACCAGCAGCACGGCTGTCACGATGCTCACGCAGTGCAGGAAGAGCGCGCCGAGGCACTGCTTGCCGACGTCGAAGGCCCACACCTGGCTCGTAGAGACCGCGATCCACAGGTCAGGATCTATCCGATACTATGTGGTATACGGATCCAATGGCGACAACGCGCACCCGCATCGGCCGCTTGGGGAACTCGAGCTGGCGCTTGACGTAGAGCAGGAAGACGGACCAGCAGGCGAGCGCCAGCTGCAGCAGGCGCGAGAACAGGTCCGTGAACAGGTGGCAGCGGTCCGCGGCCTCGTCCGGCGCCTGCACGAGCAGCCAGACGCCGCTGCGCAGGTCCCCCATGGCGCGGTCTCCGGGCTCCAGAGGATCCGATCGGCCACGGAAATCAAGCGGCGGCGGTATATCATATGACTCACACAGCCTCCGCGACCTTTCGCGATCCTGACGAATACCGGTTTTAAACCGAGACGAAACCGGTTATGATCGGCGTTTACTTAAAGAATTTAATTATTACGGATATAGGCGTAACCGGCATCAAATTTCAGTACCACATGCTAAACGAACACGGCACTCTATGCTCATCGGAGATGGGGACGGATGTCATCCACGCTTATTCCGACAGCCTAGTGAACGCGAGCCCGACCGAGCGTAAAGCCCCACTAATAAACATGTCCGCGTGGCGACTGCGGTCGCGATAGCGAGCCACCTTGTCCGCGAGCCCTGCGCGACGGCGCCGGTCGATTAATCCTTGTTTGCGCTTGCGCAGCGCGCGCTGCACCTGTGGACCTCTGTTATGTTGAAGTTTGCCACCCCGTCTGGATACAATAATAATGCCGGCAAGATAAGGCAAGCCGGCTGCTTTCCGGATCGCTCAACCGATGGTCGCACTGGAGCTGTTTTATCTTGAAAACTGTATACTAAAAAACTGAACCCACCACGGAAACGATGGAAACAACTCGCGCCACAACTGCCGCCACCAACGCTCATTCCGCCTTTTGCCAAGATGGTGGCGTACCAGCGCAACAACAAGGACGACACGGCCGAGCCGTCGCCGTACGCGTCGTACTACCTCGAGGAGCCGGCGCCCGCTTTGGCCGGCCACAGTGGTGCTGCGAACACCAGCGGCGCCGCCATCACGACCGGCCACTGGGACGCCGAGCTCTGCGGCTGCTGCTCGCACGTGGTGCCCAACTGCCTCATGGCGACCTTCTGTCCCTGCGTGTCGCTCGCGCAGGTGTCCAAGCGTCTGGGCATGATGCCCTTCGGCGTGGCGCTCGCGGTCTTCGGGCTCGTGTACCTGGCCGAGTGTGTTCTCATCGCACTTGTCGCCTACCGCGCCAGCTACGTGAACCAAGGCGGCGCGTCGACGTACGACTACTACGACTGCTACTACTACGGCTACAACTGCAACTACTATTACACGGAGAACTCCTTCGGCACGGCGTACGGGATCGTGAGCGCGGCGCTGGTAGTCGCGGAGATCGGCGTCTTCCTGTTCGTGTGGCACCTGCGCACCAAGACGCGCACGCGCTTCCAGCTGCCGGGCTCCTGCTGCTGCGACTTTTGGTCAGCGCTCTGCTGCATGTGCTGCTCCATCGCGCAGGTCGCGACCCATGTCAAGAGCTACACCCCCGGCAGTTGCAGCTGGGGACCGCCCGACACGCTTCCTGCCTACGCGCCTGAAGGCCCAGCAGCTTCCCGTCCAGAACCGTCGGCACCGAGCTACGATGGGCATCACTACGCGGTCGACGTGAACCCGCGGCGATACAACACGCCGTCTACTGCTGCGTCGACCGCCACTGTGTCGCGGCCATCGACGCAGACGCAGTCGAATCCTACGGGCAGGTCCACCAAGACCAACAGCACCAGTCTGTGGGAAGACCCGGTCATCATCGCCGCCAGGATCCCGTTCAGCGGCATCCAACTACAGCAGTGCGTCAGCCGAGGAGGCAACGGAGAGGTCTTCCGAGGAGTGTACCTGAACCAGTACGTCGCCGTCAAGATGCTGCTGCCGTCCACGCGCAAGGACCTGACGCACATCAGCGCGTTCCTGGCCGAGATCAAGCTGGCCGCGACGCTCGAGCACCCGAACGTCGTGCGGTTCGTCGGCGTCGCGTGGGAGTCGCTGAGCAGTCTGTACTCGGTCGCGGAGTTCATGGAGGGAGGCGACCTGCGCACGCTGCTGACGCAGTACAAGCTGCAGAGCCACCCGAACGGCTTGGACGCGACCAAGCTCCGGATCGCCTTCGAGGTCGCGCGCGGGATCACGTACATGCACTCGCTGTCTCCGGTCGTGCTGCACCGCGACCTCAAGTCGCGCAACATCCTGCTGACGGCGCAGATGGAGGCCAAGCTGACGGACTTTGGCGCGTCCAAGGAGCGGCTGGACCGGACGCTGACTGCCGGCGTGGGCACGTCGCTCTGGATGGCTCCGGAAGTGGTCATGGGCGAGAGGTACGACGAGAAGGCGGACGTGTTCTCGTTTGGCGCCGTCTTGTCCGAGCTGGACACGCACGAGCTGCCGTACGAGAGCGCTCGCCAGGCCCGCGAGGACGGCCAGCCGTTGCCGGACCTGGCGGTGATGCAGCTGGTCTTGTTGGGTAAGTTGCGCATGGAGTTCTCTCCTAGTTTGGCGCCGGAGCTGCGGGAGCTGGCCGAGTCGTGCGTCATTGTCGACCCGACGCAGCGTCCGACGGCCGCGCAGGTCGCGTACGGACTCAGCAAGGCGCTGAAAGCCGCCAGCCACCATGTGTTGTGAGGATCTTGGTGCATGAGGATGCATGCGATGTGGGTATCCGGATATATGGGAGCCATCGATCGGTATCCGATACTGCGTAGCGAAAGAAATGCACGGGTCGTTGCTTGTTCGTCCGTGCCAGTTTGTGTTGCAACGTGCAAGTGGGCTATACCGGAACGCCTGACCTGGATTGAACGCGGTGACAGGCACATGCGTTTTGGGTGCCGCCAAGTACGGACGCTTTCCCGATGTGGCTGGTTTAGATGAAGAGCCGCCGCACTCCATACGAGATAGAGATAGAGAGACGACGACGACGCACACACATGTCATGGTGATTTCCCGCGAATCTCTTCGACCGACAGTAGTAACGCGTGCCTGTGCGTGTTTTCGAGGACGAGAAGGTGGTCGGCTGCGCAATTCGCACGCTGACTCGAGTTGTTGGCGTGTCGGCGCGTTCTGCAGCGCTTGGGGTGTGATCACAGCCACAGGCGCACTTGACTCGACGCGATTCTATCATTTTCAAGTGGACCCAAAATGCTTCAACACCTCCCTTCTCATACTGACGTGGATTTGGAAATCCAGCCATCCGGGTGACAAGTGCCGTCTCGACTCGTTTCTATAGCCAAAGCGTGCGTTGCAGCCATAAGCTGAACTGTAGCCAATTCACAGGGAGATCGTCAACGCTGTCGGAGCTCTACAGTAATCGCCAGGCTCTATGGAGCGCGCGCGTCCGTGCCGTTGGCTGTTATATCGATACGAGGAAGCGCAACGACTCGAAGAGATTAATCCTTACCGCATCGCTGTGCAGTTCAGACTCTGAACTTTCAGAGACCAACAACACCACAGAGTCAGCACTAAGGCGGACACAAAAGCGCGCAAGCCGCGACGACAGATAGGATAGAATCGAAAGGCCACACCGCCACCATTGAACGGTATGGGATTCGTGAGGTAGAGTGGATTCCCAAGAGCATGTCGGTAAACAACGGCTTACCTGGTCCGGAGTAGACGCGCGACCGGCTGGAGGTGTCGGAATCGGTGGTACGACACGCTCTCTGCGCTTCTTCTACATTCAGATGGCTGCTGACGCTCGAATGCGTTTCCACGACGGTATCACAGGCGTGGCCGTGCCATGCTGACTGTTGGGGGGAGCCTCCTTCAGTGACCTGTGCCTGCAAGCTCTGTGGACGCTCGATCGGTCGCTCATTCCTCAATTCCCTTGACCAAGAGCAAGCAGCCATTGTCCAGTGAGAAGACATTGCCATGGCGGACTACTACCAGAAAGGAGACGCGGTGCTCTCGCCCATTGGCGTCGGCTACAGCGACAAGCCCCCAGCTGAAGCCGGTCGACCGATGGCGACCGCCTCCGCGCTGCCACCCGGCGCCTACCAGGTTCCCACCAACTCGTACCAGCCTCCACCTGCCGGCGCTGTCAATGGCGGCGCTGGAGGCGACTTTGTCCGCGTCGGCCAGTGGGATGCCGACCTGTGCGGGTGCTGCACGCATGCCGTGCCCAACTGCCTCATGGCGACGTTCTGCCCGTGCGTCACGATCGCGCAGGTCGCTCACCGCGTCAACATCATGTCGTACGCGGTCACGCTGAGCATCTTCGCCATCGTGTACCTTGGGCTCTGGGCCCTCAACTCGACCGTGTCGTACCGGTTCATCTACCTCGCGCGCGGCCCGGACCTGTACTGCGGCTACTACTACGACTACGACGCCTACTACGGGTACTACAGCTACTAC